>SSNR01000223.1:30806-62877 GCA_006937965.1 Callopanchax toddi | reverse complement strand
CCCCCCCCCCCCCCCCCCAAGAAATATTTTTAAAAAGCTGTTTCACTCTTTAAAGCCAGCAGGCGGAGAGAAAGGAAAACAAGTCTCACCCCCTTCCTCTCTATCTGTGTTCCAGGAGCTCCTTTTCTCCGTCTCGTGTCTGTTTTCTCTCTTTTCTCTCTCCCTCCCCTCTACTCCCCTCGCTCTGTTCTCTCTTCCTTTCGACTCTGCTTTCTTTCCTCTCCTGCATCCATCTCTTCTCTGTCATGGCCCCCCCTCCTACATAGGGTCACTAAAAGGTCAAGACTGACTGAACCTATTGTGCTGATCCTACGCTGTAAACTGTAACTGTAGTCCTGCTGCTTTCACTCAACATTTCTAATTTCCTTCACAGACTGATGAAGACATTAGATCAAAAAATGACTTCAGTTTAGATCAGTGTTCCACCAGCGCTCCTTCTAAGTCACAACTGAATTTTATATTAAAACAACTGGAAATTTTTATTTGTTATTCATAGGAAATTCTAGTTGAAGTCACATGTTGACCTATTTAAAAAAAAAACAAAGTCCAGATCTAAATTATGATGCAGTATTTATTTATTCTTTCAACTTCCACATCAAGAAAAGAAGTGTTTTCTTCTTTTCTTTTTTGCATTTTTCTTCATTTGAGGCAGAAAGAGTTATGACACTATATAATGTAAGGTCATGATAATGTGAAGGTATCATTATTATTACAGTATTATAACGTAAGTCAACTTTATATTCATTAGTCTCATATAGGATTTTGAGGATTAGTCCTGCAGTCCCATACAGGTTTTCTGCCCTCTGGATCTACAGGTTTTATTTATTACTGTTATATTGTTATTAATATTAACATATTAATTATTATTACATGTTATTAATACATATTAAAATACAACTGATGATATTATACATTTTATATTAACATTAGCCAATTAATATTTACATTTTAATTAACTAGATTTAAAAGGCAACACTGCTCAGATTGTGTTGGTTTTCAGGGTAAACAGAGGACAAAATCAGGTCAGAGGTCAACAAAGAAGAGTGCTGATTGTTCATTTTCACTTTGGTTATGAAGCTAAAGAAGCAGGAGATTATCCATATGGCTAACTCCATTAAACGCACTCAGAGTGACTGTGTGCAGCCCTCAGCTGCAGGACCAGAATGAAGATTTAGTCACTAAAACAGGCTGTTGATGCACAAACACACTTTTTAAAAGTTTTATGTTAAGATTTTTATTGATGTGAGGCCTAAATAAATGCAGAACAATTCTAACCTGTTTAAAATGTTAATAATAATATAATAATAATAATAATAATAATAATAATAATAATAATAATAATAATAATAATAATAATAATAATAATAATAATAATAATAATAATAATAATAATTGGATTTATATAGCACCTTTCAGGACACCCAAAGCGCTTTGATAGAAGCTCCATTATTCATTCACACTCTGATGATGGTGAACTACGACAGACGTCTGTAGTCACAGCTGCCCTGGGGCAGTCTGAGAAGCGAGGCTACCATTCTACACCATTGGCCCCTCTGACCACCACCAACATTCACACACAGTCACATTCATAGTGTGTCTGTCTTGCAAGCAGAGAGTTGCTGGTTTGAACCGTGCTCTGGCTGGGTCACTTATTGTGACACTTCACCCTCATCACCTGCTGGTGGTGGTCAGAGGGTCTGATGGCGCTTGTGTCTGGTCAGCTAGCTTGATAATGTAGAGGTTTATTAACAGGTGATGTGACCTTTTCAGCAGGAGTTGATTGAAAAACCTGAAAATTAGCTGCTAATGTCACTGATCTGCAGCAGTGTCTCTCCTGATCAGCCTGCTTCAGTCAGAGGACTACTTCCTGTTTCTTAGCGACTGCACTCACTTTGAGTGATGTCACAGGTGGGTGTGGTCCTTAATGTAGATAAATAAGACAAAGGAGACCATTTTAATGTCTTTAGCTTCTAGGATTTAGATGTCCTTCTATACAAAACATACTGTATTTTGTTATGTTCTATCAAATGTGTCTACTTATTGAGCAGGTAAACATAAAAAATGTCATGCAAACATAATTTTTTATGTGAAAAATCTCATTTTTGTAGCCAATGAGAACTTTTAATTTTGGGCTACATGTCAAAGTTTGGACACTGCTGATGTTTTTTTTTTATTATTATTATTTTGTTATGTTATCAATGCAGCTTCCTCCTGTTTTTCTATCTGATGAGCTTCTGAGATGCTCATGTTTGCTTTTCATTTACTAACTAATGTAAAATGATTTGTCACATTCCTGTATGAGCCAGAGGTCTTCTTCAAAGAGTCTGTCTGCAGTTGAGTGTGAGAGTTTGAGACGTCCTGTGAGGTGTTCTGAGACTGATCTTCAGACAGACGGACAGAGGAGGAGGGCACAGAAAGGAGAAGTGATCAGTGGTTTGGATGTCAGAGGTTACTCAGATATCTGATTATCATTTCATATTTTCAAAAGCATCAAAACTGGACTCGTCTCTTTAGCTTGTCACTTAAAATAACGTTAATGTTCAGAAATTCTCCGAATCCGTTTATTTCAGTGGATTTTTAAACATTAAAGGGATAGTTCAGGTTGTCTGGAGTGAATACTGTGAAGAGATTATGAACCATTAAGATCTTATCTGCTGTAGATTGCTCTTTGAACAACCTCAGTTTGGAGAACTAGCTTTTAGTTCTGTCTGGATTGACATGCTAACAGCTAGTCACAGCAGGAACAAGACCAACGTGGAGCGCTGCCATCATAACACTACTTTAATTGTTTGCAGTAAACATGCAAAGATTATTTTATAAATCTTTATAACTAAATGTTTGCATTAAGTGCTGCAGATGTCAGTTTTTGTTGCAAATTGTCATAAAATTAAATTTTAAAATGTAAAATGGTGGCTGTTTAAAGGTCTGTGGCGTTTTTATAGTTTTTTTAACATTAAAATTGTTTAAGACCAAAGAGCAGCCAGGGACCACTTTCATATCTCTTCGTGATTTTGTGCGACTCTCAACTGCACTTCTAGAATGGTAGAATTTTATCCTGCTGTTGATGCAGGTAGGGCGTCAGACTGGGGATGGGGGGGGGGGTTTGAGTGCTGTCTACCCAGGGCCCACTGCAGGAAGGGCCCTCAAAAGCTTGGAATGAAACATTTTTTTAAGTGTTTTTTTATTATTATTTCAAATGTTATTATAATGACATTGACTCTGGCTGAATGAAGTTGTTGGACTTCATTTTACGTCAACAATGATAACTAAATTTTCTCTAAGACCCAGCACCCCTATAATAATGGTTCAGTCCAACCTCTTTGTGGATTTGACTCACTATTAGGAGCATCAGACAGACAGTATTCTGACACTGGGAGGCAGGAGGCAGAGCAGTCATACTTTTACTCCAAAACAGCCAAAAAGAAAAAAAAGGAGGAGAGAAAACTGAGAGGAAGAAGCTGCAACCCCTTTTATTCTAGAGGAGGAGGTGAAGCAGCTCAATTTAAAGGTCTCATATGCTGCTCTTTCTTTCCACTCTGAATCATTTCCTTTACATCTCAATAACATGTAAAAGCTCTGCATTGGTCAAACTGACCCTTACTTTAAGTGCAGCTGTTGTTCTTCCACTCCCTCATCAAACTTCTAAAGCTAAACTTTAGTGTCAAATGGGCGGGGCAGTGGGGAGCTGAGCTTCTCTAAGCCCCGCCCACCTCTCTTCTCCACGCATTCACGGGATGTTGGTGGATCTTCAGGGTCAGAGATGAAGGGAGTAAAAAAAGACTTTTGTGCTTGTTGATGCAACCATCTATGAAGTAACTGCCATGCTTTGCTTAGCTTCACATTTGCTAACGTTTGCGAGGAGCAGTGGGCTGCCATCTGGATGGCGCCTGGAGGCAACCTCAGGGTTCAGTATCTCGCTCAGGGATGCTTCAGAGCACGGGCTGATGGATACGAGGATTGAATCACTTACCTTCTGATCAGCACGTAGCTCAGTTGGTAGAGTGGCCGGCTTGACCTGGAAGGTTGCCGGTTCGATACCAGCTCCTGCTGGGTTACATTGTCGTTGTGTCCTTGGGCAAGACACTTCACCCAGCTTGTCTGGTGGTGGTCAGGAGGGCCCAGAGGTGCCAGATAGTGTGTGGTGACTCCAGGGCAGCTGTGGCTTCAGTGTAGCTAACTGCCATCAGTGTGTGGATGTGTGTGTGTCTGCATGGGTGAATGACTGATGTAGCGTGAAGTGCTTTGGGAGGACTTAGAAAGCGCTATACAAGTAGTACAGACCATTTACCATTTTACCATGCTGTCCCATTATGTCTCTTATCTCATAAAGGTTTACAAACACTCATTTTACTGTTCAATAAAATGCTGCATTTAATATCCATTTTAAGCAGTACAAGCCAAATTTAATCAAAACTATTTTTTGCATTCTTTAAATGAGACCAACCCTTTTTTGGGCCCTGCTTAGAAAAGTTTGTGCACCCCTGTTTTAAAACAGCATGTCAGTCAGACCCAGGGGTGGTTCTAGGGGGGCCAGTGACCCCTGACAACAAGCTTGGCCCCCCTGTGGCCCCTGCTAAGTGCTGAGTGTTTTAGATTGTGACTCTCTAAAAAAAGCAGCTGGCCCCAACCTGGCCCCCCTCTAATGTTGGTCTAGAACTGCCACTGGTCAGACCTAATCTGTTCCTCTAAGTTTTAAAACATTCATTATTTATAACCATCCTACAGAAACCAATAAAAACCATTCTACTAACACAACTCTGATAAAGTATCTGAAACAGTGTCCATGTTAGCGTTGTCATCTGCTGGTTCCAGTGATCATAATATCAAGAGATCCAGGCAGTGGAATTATGGGAACTTTTTATTTGAAGGTTTTAGGAGCATAATCTATCTGTGTGTGCTTCATTTGACTGAAGCAACATGGTGAACTTCAAGGTTCTGAATGCAAAACCATAACAAGGCCAGTAAAGTTCCTGCTGTGAGCATCAGTCATGCTTCTGGCATTAAATCGTTTCAGACACACAATTCATCTCCTTCATATTAAGTCTCCACACAAAATGTGGAGTTACAGCCAATAACTCAAACCTCAGCTGTGACTCAGAGACCCAAACGTCAGACAACAAAATGAATATTCTTTAGACTAAGGAGGAGTTTGGGCTCTTTAGGTCCATTTTTACAGCAGCTTTATTTGATTTTTCATCTTTTTGTTTGTAAACTCAGAAGTCCTGTAATTTTATCCTCCATTTTGAAGAGGTCTGTCATGACTTGGCTGAGTGTTTGTTAGCATTTCATGACAGTAATTACAGTAAAACGCTGCTAGGAGACTCAGTTGTTCCAGCTGTATTTACAGTGTCTTTAACTGATTAAAAACCAGCTGACAGGATTAGTATTGGCTGAAGCTTCTGAATCATTAAAAAATTACCATGTTTTTCTTTTTAATAACTTCTGCCCGCAAACTTTTTCCAAATTTCTTTTTGCATGGAACAAATCATGATGCTCTTTCTGCCTTTGAGATCAAATAATGTTTTAAAGCCACAACACTAAAACACCCTGAAGTCCAAATCCGTTCATAATGCTCTTCATATAAACTGGATGTACTTTTGAAATGTTTACCAAACTGTTCTATTTCCATTCAGTCCTGCTAACGTATCATATACCCTGAAAATGGACTTGCGTGAGGCAAAACTAATTGGATCCAGAGGACTTTAGGGTTTGTGATTACAGATGTTGACAGAGAGCACAAACGCTCCACTTCAAATTCTTCAAACATGTTCATTTTAATCATGTTTAATCCTAAAGCATTAAAGAAAGAACTCTCATTGTTTGATGAAACAGCTGCACGGACTGAAAGTACACGACTCCGTTAGAGCGTTCCTGCTATGATCACTTTAAATCTCATTCCCTGGCTGCCCTGTGAGGTGAGAACACGATGGAAGGCCCAGACGTCCACAGTGGTTTCTGCTGAGTGGATCAACACAGAGAGGTTTTCACATGGGACGACGTCATGTGCTCTCAAAACGACACACACCAACATCAAAGCACGCCGGCGTTTTACATTATGTGTGTTTCTGGAAGGCCTCTGTTTATTCTGTAAAACGAGATTATCTGACATGTAGGACAGGAGGAAAGTTATGTTTATGGGGTTAAATGAGCTAAACGTGAGAAGAAAATTTGCAAAGTAAACATTTACTGTACAGCTGCCTGATCCTCAGCTGCCGTACATAAGTATAATATTTGTGTTTCATTTATAGGCTCAGATAGTTCTGTTATAGTTTACCTTCAGGATAGAGCACAGAAACTCTATATGTAAACAAAATGTTCTTAAAACCCAGATCTATAAATAAATGTCTAAAAGGATCAAATCTCTTCAAACAACATCTGGTGAAACTTTGAAACAAAAATCAAAACTATTCAGCTTCACATCTGATTCAAACCTGTCTCCCTAACCGTGTCTCCATTCTGTCTCTATACTCTGTTAATTATCGAGGATGACACCGATTTGTCTATCAATAGCAGATTAAATGGCAACAATGTTGAAAACAAAGATTTTATCTCCAAGATCTTTAGTCTATCAAAACCATTGGAACCGGGATGGTTGTTAAGCAGACTGATCAGATGCACCACAGGAAACAGTGTTTCTGGTGATTTGATGAGGGGGAAACCTGATGGTGAACCCCTCATCCCATTAGGACGGGTTGCTTGGGTATACGCCCTTACAGAACACAGCTTACGATGTTTAGTGTCTCCTACGAAGGATTTACAACACCACCTCCACTACCTGTGCACCCATTTAAGGGTTGTAGGTGCAGCAGACCGAGGCTTACAGTGATAGTGTTATTAGGACTTATTTTTAAACTGCAGATCCTGCTCCATTCTGAGAGACCACAGTACTGACCTCTGACCTGACAAGAAGCAGTGCGTTTACATGCACATCAGAAATCCAAATTATTGCCATAAATTGACTGAAGTCGTTTTTCTAATGCATGTGAACATGTTAGTCTGGCTGAAGTTGAACTGGATCTAATCGAGCTAAAGCACCCAGATAATGCGGTTGTAGCTCGATTTTGTCTGCATCTAAACGGCTTAGTTGAGCTAATGCTGTCTGGACGCTCCTCCTCCGGGAGTGAAGAGATCGCAGAAGTGGGATTACAAACAAATCAGTAGCGGTAGAAGAAGATGGCAGCAAAGACAAACGAACAGCTTGCCAGCGCTTGGTACACGAAGACGCCCAAGCAAATTCGTGTCTGATGGAAGCTTTTAAAATAAGAGTTTTTAAACGCTAAGAAAGCACCCGGCAGAACGCCGACATGAAAGGGCGCATGTCACCACCTATCATAGTGGTGTGGAGCAAACTTTATTTGAGAGTTCGGTTTTGTGATGGACATGTAAACTAGGATAAAGACTCCCAGTTTATTAACATAAGACCAACCTAGATCGACTTAGATGTAAACGCACTGAGTGACTTGCAATACAACTAATTCAACTGGACTTTGGCCAGACAGACGAGCTCTAAGGACCTGTACCTGGTGTGATATCAACACTAGAGCCCAGCAGCAGCCCAGAGCCCACTACTACTGTAGTCCTGGAGGACAGCAGATAAATACATGTGTAGAACAACAGGATGTGACATCATAAAGGATATGTGGGGGACTGAGGAGAGGTGAGAGTATATGAACCTCTGTCAGATGTACTGTAAATACTATGTGACAGGCCCTTTGGGTCTGTTTAGAACATAATTTTTATAATACATCCTTTACTGTCTCACGACTTGAATCCTGTCACATGTTCCTACAAATCCACATAAACATCTTGAACGTGTTACTGAACTGAGCTACTATTGTGAGGCTGGATTGATGAAGTGCAGATTTTGTGGTTTTCCTATGGGGACATTTCTTCCTCTTCCTTTTTGTTGAACAGATATTGAACAGAACCAAACAAAGAACAGAGATGGAGACATGTTTAATCATTCACAAAAGAGTCGGGTTCTTCTTCTTTAAACATATTTTCTAAATGTTGGCTTCAGATATCATGTTTCCATAGCTGGAAGTTCATAGATTTTAAGGGAAATAAATAATGACTGATGGCGTCTCGCAGCTTTTACTATTTTGAGCTCAGTGGGCTCAAATCAAGCACACCATATCTTCACTTTATTTTCCAGAGCAAAGATGAAGTCAAACTTCCAAGAAGGTGAAACAAACAATCAGCTTCTCTCTCAACAGTGTCCAAAGAAAACATCTCATACTTCATACCAGTTCTAAATCCAAAGATTAAAGTGTTTTATTTAATGTGAAAGCTTATCAAGACTAAAAAGTGAGGAAATGAGTTCTAATGACCCCAAATCACACAAAGAGCAGTGGTAAATCACAGCCAGAAGGTCTAATCTATTCCATGGTGATGCACCTGTGAGATGAATGAGGAGAATCAGGGAGTCTGATCACAGCTAACGGAGACTGCTACAGTTTTTAAAACATTAGAGGTAGCTCTTATCTCCCCTGCAGCATGAGGCATGTCTGCCTTTTGCTGCTCTTCTTGTCCATTAGTGATCCAAACAGACAGAGCGAAGGGGGCTCACATCGGGACTTTGATGTTCTTCAATGAGACATCTGCACAATACAACTCTAAACTCTGGGGGGGATAAAACTCGAGCTATAGAGGAAGAAGGAAGACTGGCATGTGACTAAAGTTTAATAGACTGGATGAAGTGGGTTAAGACATCAGACTTCCTCTTAATAACAACTCACGGTCCGTTTCCGCCATTTGGCCCCAGCATTAGCCACAGAGCCCAGATTTAAACACAGAGTTTACATGATGAGAGTAGATTCCATCAGCAGTTACAACAGATTCAGTCCCATTTAGCTTTCATCACTGATCACAGCTCATGGAGCTTTTTGGGAGAAGAGACTGATAGTGTTGCTGTGAACATAAAAAGGTATCCATTACTCAAAAAGGTATTTTCTATGTCCTTCGTGTTTGACGGGGCATCATCTAGAAGGAATATGATCAAGATCTGTAAAAACTAGAACCAAGCTCAGGGATGGAGAGAGAATAATCTAGACAGATGTTTGTCTGTGGATCTATTTACAATCACCAGTGGGCCACTGTGAAGTGTACAGTATGTCTATGTAAAAGTTATAAATAATGTCTGTTTTACTCTATTGTTGATAGCTTCTGAAAGGCCTCAGTTTGAAGAAATAGAGTTCATGTCTGACAAGACTAACAGCTAATCCAAGATCAGCCAGGTCAAAGCGTTTTGTTGCAACAATCACTAAAACGCCACAGCTGTTCAGGCTGCTGTTGTCATTTTCACATTACAGTTGTTGTGGCAGAAAAACGAAGGCGTTCCAGCCTGATGTGGAATTCCTCAGGGATCTGTACTGAAGCCAAATCTTATATACTCATTCTTGGCCACATCATCAAGACGTTTAGCAATAATCACTCCAGCATGTGGTCAGAACTCTGACTGACTGTTCTTTAAAAATGAAGGAGTTTCTATTTTAGGATCTGAAGCATCAGCACTTGTTTGTTTCAAAGACTCACAGTGGACAAAAAGAAAGAACTTCCTCTGAATCCGTCTGAACATTTGTCTGTAGTCAGAACTTGATTGGGACTAATTTCATCCTACAACAGAATAATGACCCAAAACACATCAAACACAGGTCAACCATATAAAGAACATTTATTCAGAATTCTGACTGTAAAGGCATAGCCAGCACAGTGTCTGTGGAAGCATGAGGTGAAAAGTCATCAGGGTACTGAACATTTGATCTGACAGCTAGAAGACTTCACACACACACACACACACACACACACACACACACACACACACACACACACACACACACACACACACACACACACTCTCTCTCTCTCTCTCTCTCTCTCTGCAGTTTATTTTCTGAAATCATGTTACCTCATTTTAAGATATTTTTTGATGGTCTTTTTTCATGTAGACCATCTGATATTTTAAGTCTTATTATTCATATACAGAGGTGTAAGTGTCCACAATATATAAAATGAAGCAACAAACAAAAAAGGCACTGGAAGCTGATTTATTTGACAGTCTAAGACTCTACATCTGTAGAAAAATCAGGATAAAGAGCCTCACAGAGATAGAAAAAATTAAGCATACTAACTACTTAGGTTTAAAAGTTTCTTTGCAAATAACATTAATTTCCAATAACTTATATTCAGAAAAAGATGTGACTGCAGTGTTGAGAATTGAGAGAACATCATATCATACTTTGATAAGCTTTTTATATAAATGAGTTATTTACTAATAATCTTTAGTGTGACTAACTAATTAAATTGTTTTCATTTTACATTTCAAACTTAGGCACAGAAAATATATTTACATAGAAGTTTTACATTCCTGGTAAAAAGTGAGACCTGTTTATGACACGTTTCACAAAATAATAATAAAAATCCACATCTGAGAGATTTTGTTTATTCTAAAACACGTTGACACATCTTGAGTCTGACACAGTTCTTAACATTGACTTTATATCACAAACAAGTTACAGTTCAAAGCTACTGGTTTCCATTTGTTTTACTAACAGCTATACTATTGGTCTGTATTTATAGGTAATATTTTTTCCCACTAAAGGCGTGTCTCCTCTTCCTGTTGAACCACCGGAGTCGAGCTCTGTCCGTTCTGTCCTGGCTGGCTGAGGGAAAAGTCTGGTCAGGAAAAATCTCCTTCAGTTTGCTCAAGAAGAACACCTCCAGGTTTCGCCCAGCCTGGGCCACCTCTGAGTCCGGCTGCACAGCAGGAGAAAAAACACAGTGAAGATCAAAGCAGAGCCAGCGTTCTCTGGGATGGATGCTTTGGTTTAATGCCAGGAATCAGGAAAACTGATTAAATAAACTTAATGCTAACTTTAGGCTAATCGGGTAAAACTTGATTTGATGGTTCTTTTGAAGAAGGGTTCTGTGGGAAGGTTATGAACAATTAATATACCTGTTATAGACAACACTTTGAACAGCCTCAGTTTAGAGAAACAGAGTTAGTTCTGACCACATTGATGAGCTGACCACAAGCTCAAAGCTTACATTTCTTTATATTTAATGATTTTTTTCAGTTTTTAGAAATGTTTTATTGTTAGTATCTTAATTTGATCTTCTTTTTACGTATTTTATGCTTAGATGTACATATTTTTGATATCCAGTATGGTCAAAGTAAGAATGTCATTGTGCAGTTTCAGAAACTGCTGATCTTCTGGGATTGTCCCGTGGACCAAAATGCCTTGTTAATGCCAGAGGTCCGAGGAGAATGGCCAGACTGGTTGGAGCTGATGGAAAGGCAAAAGTAACTCAAATAACCACTGGTTACAACCAAGGTCTGCAGAAGAGCATCTCTGAACACACAACACGTGGAACCTGGAGGCAGATGGGCTACAGCAGCAGAAGACCACACACCACTTTTGTACTCGTTGATGCAACCATCTAAAAAGCTTTACCGTGACTTTTCCCGTGGTTTTTAAAGGGCGGGGGTGGGCTCAGGTAGCCAAAGGTGCTCGTGATTGGCTCTGTCCTTTAGAGAGGAGTGGTCTTTTCCCTTCTTGACATCAGCAGGGCAAACATTTGGAAACCACCCGTTTTAACATTAGCTCAAAACACATTTCACAAAAAATGAGAATAAAGAAGTGAAAACGGTGAAAATATTTTAGCACTTTTGGGTCTCAGACACAGTCTTTGGGACTGATATGACTGTGAAAAGATCTTTAGAAAGGGGATTTTGCAGAATATGGGACCTTTAACATTTAGCTTAAACCGCTGTTGTAGACCGTTTTAATTTACGCTGACCTTGATCCTGATCCTAACCCTTACCTAACCTTGACGCTGACCTTGATCCTGATCCTAACCCTTACCTAACCTTGACGCTGACCTTGATCCTGATCCTAACCCTTACCTAACCTTGACACTGACCTTGATCCTGATCCTAACCCTTACCTAACCTTGACACTGACCTTGATCCTGATCCTAACCCTTACCTAACCTTGACACTGACCTTGATCCTGATCCTAACCCTTACCTAACCTTGACGCTGACCTTGCCAGATGAGCATAGTTTGGCTATTATTCAGAAATAAACTCTGCTTATTGCTACATGTTACTGTAAGCCAATAAAACTAGGAGCTGGTTAACAGTGTACAAATCTACTCAATATGTTTAAAAAGAACATACATAATTAAATGTTGCACAGTTTTTGAACATCAGCAGGACGTCGTCCACAAACTGCTCTGCTGTGAAGTAATGGAGGGTGTTGCTCTTATCCAGCTTCCGCCGGATGACTGAAAGATCAATGGGCCTCTTGATGATCTGGTAGTAGTTCCTGGCCTGTAGAACAATCTCAAGGATGAGATGATAAAGGTGTTTGGTTAGAAAAATAAAGAACATTTTTACACATGAGTGTAAAAAGAACTGACTTTCGTTTTTAAAACACTCTGTTCTGGCATCACATTTTGCAGCTTCTGTCTTTTAACAGATTTACAAACCACACGACATTTTCATGATTAGGAGTGATAAAGTTCAACAAACAGAAATAATAGGCTATGAATGGATGCAGTGACTGATTAGTTGATACAGCTGTCTTGAGTTAGCAACCTGTCAGCCAACCAAAGAAAGTATTTCTTGTTCCCAGCCAGTAAGGCCTAGCAGTGGATCGCCACCAAAATCTGCCACAAACACACCACACAACACTATTTAAAACATACACACACACACACACACACACACACACACACACACACACACACACACACACTCAGAAAATGTAAGCACTGGCGTTTTGTTTGTGCATTTGTCTTTTGTGATTTGAAATAATTTAATTTACCTAAATTTGTCCTTTATAAGATTAACTCATAATAATTTGCTCTAGCAGGTATAATCTCAGTCTAAACCAGGGCTATGTAATCCTGGAGAATCCTCGAGGGCCTCTACCTGCATGTTTTCTATTTTTCCCTGCACCAACACACCCGGTTTGACTCAATGTGTGATTAATAGGCTTCTGGAGAACTTGAGGACATGCTGAGAGGTGATTCTATCATTGATTCAGGTGTGTAGGAGCAGGGAAACAGCTAAAACATGCAGGTAGAGGCCACACAAGACCAGGGTTGAACAGCTCTAGCCTAAAGCGTTGATAAAACTTAAGAACCTCTCTATCATCTCAGATGTCTGTCCCAGAGTGACTTGCAATCATTCAAACACATTCTACTTGATGTGATAATTTTTCTGTGAATTTGTTGGACTGACCAGTGGGCTGACAGGTTCGTGAAACGGGGCGCTGAGTGTGTGACAGTACAGCAGTAGAGATAACTTCTCACACCTCTGCAGAGAGAAAAACACAGAAAAGTCAGTGAGATGAAACATTTTTAGCTTCTACATGAAGTCTTCTTATCATAGGTTAAAAACTGATGGACCGTCATGTCAGAACATCACAAATATCCCTTTAAGTGGAAATAAGGCTTTCCAGGAGATGCAACAACAAGAAAAATCCAAATAACTTAAATTCTCTGACTTTTTTTTACTAAGTTCAGAAATATTAGTAAAATAGACAAACTGGTGATTTTGCACCAGCACTCACTCACCCTCTGGTCCTGGTCAGACAGTGTATAAGGCACTTTGACTGTTCCACAGGAGTGTGTGTTCTCACAGTCGTAGGTGTGTGCAGGCTCCTGGTCAGATCTACACAGCGTACACACCCAGTCACCTCTGTGGGTTCATAATCACACAAACAAAACTCTTCAGGTTAGCATTCTGGAGGTGGTTTTAGCTCTGAGTGAAGTTTAAAGCCTGCTCGTTGGTGTGTTCGGTACTCACAGTGGGAAGCTGCTGAGATGAGGAATATGACAGGACACATGGTAAACCTTTGGGCAGCGATCGCAGCAGAGAAGATCTCCTCCGTTCAGACAAACAGCACAAAAATCATCACTCTCCATCTGTTCAGGTTCTTGTCCACCGTGGTCCACTTGAACTACATCCGCTTCATATTTAACATCAGATTCTTCCTCCAGCTCCAGAAAATGGTCCTGTTCAGCCTCTGTTTCTGGGTCCAGTTCGATCACCACGGCCTGTTCTGGATCTGGATCCAAATAGAACGTTTCTGGATCGCTTTTCTCATCATCTGATCCTGAATCGAACAGGATGTACGGCTGATCGGGGTTCGATTCACAGTCAAAGCCTGAGTCTTGTTCTGGTTCTCCAAACAAAGAGCTTTCTGGACGGTATGGTTCAGTCCAGGATGTGGAAGTCATTTCTGTTTGGTCCAGATCAGCTGCCTCAACCTTCAGTGAAACTTCTTTTATCTCTAGAATATCTTCCTCATCAGGGCTCAATCCGTTCTGCTGGTAGAGACACAGACTACTCATTAAATATGGACTCATGACTATTTTATCTCGTGAAAATTAAAGTTTTTCATCTCTTCACCTGATGATGATACTTTAGAGACACATCATGACGGAACTCAGCTCGGGTTTGGGACGGCAGTCGGACCAGAGACACAACAGGCTGCAGAGACGATAAGGACACAGACTGGAAGTTCAGACGCTCCAAGCTCACCAAAGCAATGGAGGAATTACCCAGAATCCTCTGGGCTTCTGGGTGAATCCTGGAAAAGTAATTCAAGGCATTCATGTCAAAAAATCTCTGTTTCACCGGAAAAATTATTTTTGATTTCTGACTAGAAAAAAGAATTTTGACAAGAAAATTGAAGCATTTAGAGTTTTGAAGACAATTAAAAAAAACAGGAACACAAATTAAAACCTCTCTACATTTTAATAATTCATTTAAAATAAATAATAAATTAAAGACATGATGAAACTACTGATGTGATTCAGTATAACTTTATCTACAGGTAGACATACACCCACCTGTCAGTTTATTAGGTACACTTTGCCAATTAACAACACGAATATCTAATCATCCAATCACACAGCAGCAACTCGACACATTTAGACATCTGGGGATGATGAAGACGAGTCACTGAAGTTCAAACTGAGCATCATAACATCACGTGGTAGTTGGTACCAGACAGGCTGGTCCGAGTATTTCAGAACCTGCTGATCTACTGGGATTTGAACCTACAACCATCTCTAGGGTTTACAGAGACTCGTCCAAAAAGAGAGAAAATAACCAGCGAGCAGCAGTTGTTAGATGGGAATGTCTTGATGAGGTCAGAGATCAGAGGTGAATGGGCAGACTGGTTCTAGATGATAAAAGATAAAACAGCAGCTCCAGTAACCACTGGTTCCAACCAGAACTCCATCTGGACCACAACATGTTGGACTTTGAAGCAGATGGACTACTTCAGCAAAAGACCTCAGCAGGTGTCTCTGCTAACTGAGGCTACATTTCAAACAGGATCACCAGAATAAAGTTTCCTGGTCCGTCTCGGATGAAAACTAAAACATCTTCCAAAAGCCAAAGAAGTCCAGCCACCTTCATTTGGACCTACAGGATGATAATCCCCTGGAGGACTGAGAACCTTCACCAGCACGTTTCCTGGTCTGATGAGTTTCAATTTCAGCAGCAAAATTCGGATGTTCAGGTCAGAAATTGACTTCAACATAAAAAATGGAACCTCTGAGGAATGTTTTCAACACTTTGTTGAAGCTTTGGCTTGAAGAATAAAAGCAGTTCTGATTCTGATGGCCAACACATCACCAGCGACGTCTACCTATTAAAGTGGCCAGTGGCATTTTTCTGCACTCTGCTGCCATCTGCTGTCAAAAACTATAAAATGCAGCCTCTTTCATCAAAGCAGCACAGCCTGAGGTGCTATGTATGGGTAACACAGCTTCACGTTCATGGTTTGCATTAAAGACTCTCTCAAAGGAAACATATTTTTGTTTTATATTTGAATGCAGCCTTCAAATTATGACACACACACACCCCACACACACATACACACACACACACACACACACACACACACACACACACACACACACACACACACACACACACACACACACACACACACACACACACACACACACACACACACACACACACACACACACACACACACCACCCCCTAATTAACTGAAATGTGAGCTCATAAAGAAGGGAAATCAACAGGTTGAGGATAAAACATTCATATCATTTACAAGCCTTGGAGATTTGAATGTGGCTGAATGGTGGCACACTGTTGCCTCTCAGAGAAAAAGATCAGGTTGACCTTTCTGTGTGCTGTGTGCATGTCCTGGTGTGGTTTGTGTTTTACCTCATTCTCTTCAGCAGAGCTTGTATGCTTCTATCTTGCTGATTTGCCCGTTTTCTTGATCTTGGAGTGGCTGCTCCGGCTTCCCCATTGCAACACCAATTTGGCTCTATTTCCAACTCACACAATCCAGATCTGGGAATCTAAACATTTTTTAAATAAAAGCTTTAAGTTAACATAATCAGTCTAGTTAAATCTACACAAATGATCATCTTGATTAGCTGTTTATGTGTTATTTACGTGTTCTGCTGGTGGGACGGGCTCCTCTCTAGTAGCTGGATTTGGACCCGTCTCTGTTGACGCGGCCTCCTGTGCCAGACGCGCTCTACACCTGACTCCCTGTGGAAACAGGGCAGCTCGCCTTTGTGGAAAGTTGCCATGGCACCTGTGAGTCAGACCTGCCATCGCCAGGAGATCAGGCCTCGCGGGGTTAAAAACAGGAGAGAAAACACAGAAGAAGCTGCTGTTTGGAAATCCTCTGTGAGCTTCGTGTTTGACAGCAAAACTGCTAGATTGAGACAAACAAATAACCCACCAAAGACACAGCAGAACAATCAACAGTGACCATTTGGGAACAATTCAATTAATATTTTAACTTAAAAATGCTAAATTTAATGACATAGCAACAAAAACATGAATTATAGTACAAGTACTATGAAAATACAACCATCTGGGTGAGAATTTGATTAAATCATGATGGTGTTTTACCTGCAGGTGAATAAAAAGCATGTAAAAACCAAGATGCCAGCTTCAGAAATCCTGGTAAACGCGTCTCTGGGTGAATGTGAGCTGAGGAGGAGAGGGATGGCACTGCTCCATGTGTCCAGTATCAAGGGGGACAGAAAGGATTTGATTGGTGTAGAGCTCCTTCACCTTGGCCCCCTGACATTACAGCACTGTTAACAGAGTCACAACAAGCAAGAGTTTCTATCAAAAACACTTCAGATGCTGCGATTTCAGAGCTAAAACAGAAGATCAAACCCATACAAAAAAATAAACATCTTATATTCAGAATCACAGCAACTACTGATGATTTTATAATAATAAAAAGTAAATGACTAGAATAATGTAAGAATAAGATCAGTTTTATACTGATGAGATTCACAAATTTAGAGCTAAATGGATGTATGAGGTCATTAAATTACCCTAAGCTGCTTTTTAAATTTACAAATAAAAATCTAGATTCCCTAAAAGACACAGCATTTTACAAAGGAAACCATTTTACCAACCACCATTCAAACTGATCGAGTTGTAGTCGTTTGTGTTTTGGCTAATGTCAGTTAGCTGGGGTTGCCATCATGCATTAAACTGAGTTGTAGGTTTTCATCCTAATATTATTTTCTGAGAGTCACATTAAAGTCTGTCCAGTGGTTCATGAGGTATTTGTCTAACAGACAAGTGTTTGAACACACATATCAACACATTATGGCACATTTTGCCTTTCCATATAGACTCACAATGCTTTTAATTTTTCAAACATCAGGACACATCAAGACTAAAAAAAAGACTCAGAAATCAACAGATTTCTGCCTTGCCTCATGATGGGACTGAGGAGATAATTTAGTGTAAATAATAACTCATAGATATTTTATATCCAGCTAATTAGACCTGTAAAATGGTAATTTTCTACTAACTGAAAACACATTAATCACTGAAATTAATTATTGATGATATTAATAAATAATACTAAATACTTTTCTTGGAAATGGCTAAAAACACATGATAATGGAAAACTTATCTGGCAAAATGTTAAATTGACTGGCTGTAAATACGAACAGGACAATGATTAGAAGCTCTCTATGAAGATCTGTGATGGGTTTTATTATTATTATTATTATTATTATTATTATTATTATTATTATTGCCCTCTAATTTAAACAACCTGTTCCTGGAGTTGGTGCCTGAGACATCCCAGTTGATTTCCTCCCTGGTCCAACCAATGCCATCTCTAATAAATCTATCTGTTCAGCAGGTAGTGGTCCCCAAACCCTGGAAGGCTGAGGTGGTAAAACCAGTCTTTACATGTAAATCTGGGATAATCTCTGATATGTCTGACCTGTTTGCAGCCCTTTGGCCAGAACCACCAGAGCTTCTAACAGATGTGACTGGATTATCCCACACAGAAGGACCACCTTTAGTCAGAAAGTTCATTTAGTCAAAGGTGGTAAAGTCTGGAACTCCCTACCATCCACTGTCAGGAAGTTTACAACTTTTAATACTTTCAAAAATGACTTGAATTGATGGTTTATGTCCTCTCAAACCTACAAGCATAGGTAATTTGATTACAGTAAAAGTCCATTTATGTTGAATGATTTGTGAAAAATATTTGCTGCAATAATTTATCATTTTCTTTGTATATTGTACAATATGATGTGCTTCATATTGGTGTGTGTGTGGTGTGTGTGTGTGTGTATGTGTGTGTGCGTGCGTGTGTGTGGGGTGTGCGTGTGTGCGCGTGTGTGTTGTGAGTGTGTGTGTGTGTGTGTGTGTGCATGCGTGTGGGGTGTGCGTGCGTGTGGTGTGTGTGTGTGTGTGTGTGTATGTGTGTGTGCGTGCGTGTGTGTGCGTGCGTGTGTGTGGGGTGTGCATGTGTGTGTGTGTGTGTGTGTGTGTGTGTGTGTGTGTGTGTGTCTCCCCCCACTGGTAAGTCTCCACTGCAACAGTTTTAGAATGGAATAAAATAGAATGACTTTATTGATCCCACAGTGGGGAAATTCACTTGTCACAGCAGCATACACACGAAAATAAAAAGCAAGTTACGAATTTCACATGATGACACGGAGACAATATAAGAGGATGAGATAAAATACAGATGTGAATTTACAGGGCTGTACAGAAATCAACGGATAGAATATCAATATAAAAACAGATTGCAATAGTGAATTTACAAACTGTACAGAATTGTACCGATATGACCATTGCACAGACCCTACTGAGTTAGATAAGAATTAAAGCAGCACTCCGGAGGATTTCATCAGGAGAGCAGTTTTTGAATCTAGCGTCCAAAGGCTCCTCCTCAAAACATCTCGACACGCGCGTCCGGTCGCGTGTGCACACGGCGCATATACTTCGGACATGAACTGTACAGCTCAATGTGTAGGGTTTAATCACTCACAGTTCACAATCTTATTCCAACAATACTACGAGGGTCTGAAGAGCCCTCTCTGTCCCTGCTGCTTCTGATATTAGCTCTGTTAGCACCAAGCTGCTGCTGGACTCTGAAGCTGAACTTGACTCGGCCCTGGATGAACTTTCTGACCAAAATAAATGCATAATCCTGTCAAGCCTTGCCATTCTGTGAGGTGAAAGGTTTAAAAATAAAAATAAATCCATCTTTATCTGGGGAATGGGTAGGTTTTTAGTAGAAATGAGCTGTGAGTCCTCAGTGAACGGCTGAGACGGCAGAGAAACACACGGAGCGTCCTGTACGACAGCGCCCCCTACTGGTACAGGTTTGGTCGATGCGCGTGCATGTTGAGAGAATGCAGACATTTGAATTTCATTGGCTGAAAAATGTCGGCGGCAAGAAATAATGGAAAGGGGTCTCTAGGAGGAAGGAGGGTCTTCATCAGAATGACAGATGTTGTGGAACTCAACCCATAGATCATAGTTTAGACCTGAAATATCATTTAAAACATTTAGAAAACTTTGATACAGAGAAAAATGCTCCAGAGAGCCGCTTTAAACTAAACAGTGGAGTTGTACAGCCTTACAGCCGTGGGAATAAATGATCTACGGTAACGCTCTGTTTTACATTGAGGATGTTTCAATCTGCCACTGAAGGAGCTGCTCAGAGCCCTCACAGGCAGGTGGATGGAGGTCAGCTTCACCAACATCCTTCTCTCATCACCTCCTCCACAGAGTCCAGCGGACAGCCAAGGACCGAGCTGGCTCTCCTAACCAGCTGTTCAGGTTCCTCCGGTCAGAGCAGCCTGCTGCCCAGCAGACCACAGCGTAGTGGACAGTAGAGCCAACAGAGTGGAAAAAGTCCTAAGCAGATGGGTGCTCATGCCAAAGGACCGTAGCCTCCTCAGGAGGTGGAGGTGGCTTTGGCCCTTCTAATACAGAGCGTCTGTGTTGTGGGACCAGTTCAGTTTATTGTTGAAGTGGACACCCAGGTACTTAAAGGGATCCACTACTTCAATTTCTGAGTCCTGAATGTTCACTGGTGTGTGTGTGTGTGTGGGGGGGGGGTGATGCGTTTCTCTGAAAGTCAAACACCATCTCCTTTGTCTTACTGGGGTTTAAGCACAGATGGTTGTGCTCACACCAGCTCACAAAGTCCCTGATGACTGACTGATATTCCAGGTTATTCCCTTCAGTAACACAGACAACAATGGCTGAGTCATCAGAGAAGTTCTGGAGATGACAGCTGCTGGTGTTGTAGTTGAAGTCTAAGGTGTAGAGGCTGAAGAGAAACAGTGAGAGAACCGTTCCCTGTGGAGCTCCAGTGCTGCAGACGACCACCTCAGACATGCATTTATGCAACCTCGCATACTGCTCTCAACTTCTCCTGCAGTAGAGACAGCTGAATGGTGTTAAAAGCGCTTGAGATGTAAAAAACATGACTCACAGTCACAGCACTTTTAGGTGTCTCCAGGTGAGTCAGTGCCTCATCAGATCACGAGCTGCACTATTGGTGTTGTGAAAGCACCAATCTACAAAGGTGCATTTGGGCGAGGGGATCCAGTAGAATTATTATCATCCAGCTACTGATTTATTTCTAAATCGGTCCTCCATACAGGGGAACCTATTATAATCCATGAAAACCTGAAAAAAAGGTTTTACACTGGACCACTCCTTTAACAATTCTTTTGCCCCCAAAAAATTAATATATTTAACTTAACTAGTAAAAGTAAATATATGGTTTAAATTGAAAAAAGAGCAAGTGAGGTTTACTTAAAATGTTCATTTTCATTGAGTGAGACGTATTTATTATACGAGTAAAATTTGGGTAAAAAGTCTTGTGCACATTGTATTTTTCTAATGAAAACTGTCGAAGTAAGTTTGTTTTTCAGGTTAAACACTAAACTGATTGAATTATCTTTAGATGAGACACTAAAGTGACCAACAAACAGTTCAAAAAGCAGCAATTTGCGTTAAAGTTCACAGTTAGTAGCTGCACGGCTCGAGCTATGAGTAGATCTTCAGATGAACTGGTGTGCATGATGTTCTATGGAGAGCATCTTGTAGCGGACATCGACGTTATTTCTAAGTTTATATTTTGGATCAAGAAATGGATTATTATTTGTGTGACATTTAACCTTTTTTTCATAAACAACCTCACACCCTGGAAGGATCGACAGCTACAGGCAGTCGTAAATGCCTGTCCTGAGGAAGGACCCCTCTTTGCATCTTTCTGTTGACAGTAAAGATAATGCTGATGCTAACTTACAGCTTGGTGATACTTATTCAAATAACAAACTTTCAGGATGGTGATCAAAGGAGTTTCGATAACCCACAGACGAGGTGGAGCCAGAAGACCCTCACCCCACCTTTTCTCACCCAGTGGGGAAAACTGAGGAATTCCTTTGTCTCTCCTTTCGTTAAGAAAAATGTCTCTGCTAACTTCTTCACCCTCACAGGTTCTAGATGAAATAAAACTTCGGTGTGATCCAAATTGATCTAAAGAAATGTGAATATCCACAGGTTTACTTTTAAAATGTGTTTACAAGATAAAGTTTGATTTTTCCCTGTTTGATTTACTTAGGTAAAAGTTCTTTGGTTAATTTTCCTTGAAGACTTTTCATATTGTTTATCAATATGATACCAAAATATCTCTTTTAAATCTAATCTAGTCAAGAAACTAGAAATGTTATTCATCTAATGTACTCTTAAGCTAAGAGTAACTGATTTCTCCGATTAATCTGAGGTGGGATTTAATGTGTTTCTATGCTTAGAATAAACATGATGCACGCAGTCTAAAAGGTGATTCTGAATAACTCATCACATTTCAGAGAGAAAAGTGGTAAAAGATTTATTTTATTGATTAGAAACTTTATTCCTCTCATCAAAAGTTAAAACCTTTTTTTTAGTAGCCATTCCTAAGTACTTCCCCTTTATGCAGATGAAGGTGGAGTCAACCACACCATTGGCTGAACCCGACTCCACCCCTGCCCCTTTAAAACCAGAAGGCGCTAACTGCTAGCTCTCTTCCCTCCTCTCTTGGACGCTTCTCTTGGCTGCTTCTCTTGCTCTGGCTCTCTGCTCAGATGACCTGATGACCTCACCAGCTTGCCTGCATGCTGGCCCTGCTTCCCCCCACCAGGGAGCTAGGATGCAGAGCTGCGACATGAGGCCTCCCCGGAAGAACAGACTCCAAATCTGTAGTCTTAGAAACTTTCGGCGTTAAGCTTTTCTTTTATTTTCACGTTACATTCTTCTCAACCAAGTTTAGACGTTTTAAAGTTTATTTTTCTTTATCCGTCGTTAGAAACCAAAAGTTAGATGGCGTTAATCTGAAGCTAAACTACTGAACATGAAGACATCCTCCTGCCATGAGAGAGAGCGAGTCATGCTTGCCCAAATCCTGGAGATCTGCATCCATCAGCTTCTGATACCCTTCCACACTTGAGTCACCCATCGAGCGTTTCATGCCCTGACTGCCTTCTCTCCAAGCTGGAACAGGAACCACTGTGACTGCTGGAGGAAACAAAGCCGCAGGCCTCAACGTATCTCGGGGATTCAAGTTCAGTGGTTCGGTGAGACAATCAACCTATGTGGTTATTGCAATATGATGCAGTTTTGGGTAAAGCAAGCTAAACCTAACTCTCTTCATCCATCCATCCTCCTTAAAATCCTTTAATCTTCAATTTCCCTTCAGAGGTCAATAAATTAGCTTAATTTCATTAGTAAACCATTTCTCACTCTGAAACACTAGTCATTAATATTTATTTAACCTCAATAATTCATCTTGTCAGTAACTTGAACTGGTTACAAAGTCAAATTCATAACTTTGCTGTGTTGCTGTTATAACATGTTCATTTTGAGGTTTCTGTAAATAAATTTATCCGTATATAATCATAAATGGGCTTCCAGTAATTTTTGTGTTTTCATATCGAAAATGGGTAAAGAGCTTACTTCTTTCAGATTCAGACTGATGAATGATAAATAACAATAAAATACAAATAAGATAATATTCAAGGTTGTCTCAGCTTACCTTCCAAAGAAAACGCTGGGTGGTGCCCTAATTACGAGGTTTTGACTATTATTATTAATTATTAAGAATAATTATTATAATAATATTCAATATATACAACTTTACCCCTATATAACGCTACAATCTCTTTTGCTGTGGTATTTCTTGGTTTGACCATATTTACTGTGTGAAAATAATAAGAATCCTAGTATCTTGTGTTTTTGCTTCTGAGGTGTAATAAGACCGGTTTGACTTGGACAATCTGTAAAATAACAGAAAACATACATCGTGTTTAATATATTTATTAAAATTTAAAACCCAGTATCATCACATGATTACACCAGAAAATGCATTCATTTGTTTAAAAAACAATCAATAGGCATGTTTAATTTAAAAAATCAAATGACACCATTTGAAGAACTAACCTGTCTGCAAAAAAGATCTTCAGTTACTTTATCAGTTAGATAAAGAGAAAAAACGTCATTGAACAAAAATCCTTTCAAACATCTGGTGATGTCCCTCTAAATAAAAACGAATTTCCAATCAAATTGTTAACAGTCAAATTTAAACTGACAGTGCTTTGTGTACTTAAATTTAATAAACAGCATAACTTACACCAAAAGTAAAAATAAACATAAAATAAAAATGCTGACTAAGAGTGAACAGTTACCTCTAAAACAATAAACCGATATCTCACCTCTTCCCCAAACACACAACCATGAAACACCAGATTAAGTCCATAGTGTCCATGGATCCATGGAAACCCTTCCAATTTCACACACTACTTTTAAAAATCATTAAAACCCTCTTCAGAAATAAACATTTCATAAAGCTATTACTAGTAAATGAGCTGTTTTCTTCTTTTGATTCACTTCTGTTATAGCTCTGAGTCTTAAATCTTACAGACAATTCATTTCAAAGATATTCAATTAAAATTAAAATCCAGCAAACATTTTTATGAGATAAGTAAAAAAAAAAACATGTCAATTCATTCATTTTGATTAGTTAATTATATTATTAGCAATTGTTTGGATTACATTACCTAGTTTGGGTGCAATTTATTCTGGTGTTAAACTCAAATCAGTAACTTTCTGACAATTCTGATAGATTTACAGTTTATATTGAACCTACATCCAATTACATTCTTTTACAAATAAAAGATCATCTTCAAAACCCAAACACCAACATTTTCACTCAGAATAAAACCTATTCAAGTCAACAATAAAAGCTAAACTTGCTCTCTTCCAAACCTCCATTTATGTTCTCATTAACAGTTAAAACATTTATTTTTGACATTTGATTTTTTTTTAATTCCCTTTAAAATAACATATTCATTTCTGAATTTTGCTAATCACTGCATTATAATTTCATTCTCATATTTTTCTACGTTTTTTTTTCACTGATGGTAGGAAAGCTTTTTTTCCTAATTGTAGATTTAATGTACACACTCTGTTCTGAGACTCGGGCTGCAAAGCTGTGATCAGATAAATAAATCTGTCAGTAAAGTCAGAGTGGAGGAAACAAGTTTGGAAGCATTCATAGGACATGGTGGCTGTGTGATTTTAGCCTCTAAAAAGTATTCAATATTTATCACTGAGGAGCAGAAAACATCCCATAATATAAAGACTATGTTCCATATGTTTAAACCCATCTCATCGAGCTATGTCACACATTATGTTCCATAAAAACAAATGAAGGCTGATGTTTTACTACATCTGCCTCACATCATCTTGATCCTGTTGGTGACAATAAACTTTGATTTGGTGTGAAATAATTTATATCTGGGAGGACATTTTTTTTAATATCAAAAGATTCTGAGTCTCTTGCCACCTAGTAGTAAAATGGGAAAAATTCAGTATTTTGTCAGAATATTGATGATATTTTCATAAACTGAAAAAACTTTTAGTTTAAAAACATCTGGTGGAGCTTAATGCAAAGGGGTCTCTAGGAGGAAGGAGGGTCTTCATCAGAATGACAGATGTTGTGGAACTCAACCCATAGTCTCATAGTTTAGATCTGAAATATCATTTAAAACATTTAGAAAACTTTGATACAGAGAAAAATGCTCCAGAGAGCCGCTTTAAAGACCAAGTCTGTTGAAAATGATTGAATGCAGCTCAGTACAGTGTTTTTATCCATCATCACCTTTGTAACAATAAAAAATAAGATAAAACACAACAAGCTCAAGTTATTTTAGTGCTAATTTGGCTTCACTGTTAAAGTTCTGTGTTTAATTGTTGGGTTTAATCAAAAAATTTGCTACACTGATTTAGTACTAATAATATTTGGTGCTATAGCCCTTGTTTGTTTGTTTGTTTAATTTTCAGCATTTGGTGATTGAAAATAAATCACACAGTTCTAAGAAGTATTGTAACAGAAACTGGTTTGGTGGAAAAGCAACACTCAGAGAAGCACGGTGTGGTGATGGTGGTCTTCTTCCTGCTGAACCCTCTCAGTAGCCTCAGAGCCAGCTCATGTGGTGCTCATCCTGTGAAAATTGTTGGTGGAAAACATGGTGAAATTATTATATGTCAAAGTAGTGACAGAGTGACAATAATATGAATCACTGCAGTCCAAGTCATGACAATCCAAAAGCTTTTGTTCTTGTTCACATGGTAAAAAAATTTTTTATGAACTTTCAGACAAGTACAGCCGTCTATGGTGGAAATGGGGGGAAAAAAAGGTTTATTACTTTTTATAAAAACTTGTAACGGAAACTCTGGACTATGTTGGAGTGGATTCTCAGTCATCCAAGACATGGTGATGCTAAAATATTCTTTTAAAATTGTCTATTTGGGTGGGTGGGTGGGTGGGTGGGTAGGTAGGTAGACGGACGGACGGACGGACGGACGGACGGACGGACGGACGGACGGACGGACGGACGGACGGACGGACGGACGGACGGACGGACGGACGGACAGACAGACAGACAGACAGACAGACAGACAGACAGACAGACAGACAGACAGACAGACAGACAGACAGACAGACAGACAGACAGATAGATAGATAGATAGATAGATAGATAGATAGATAGATAGATAGATAGATAGATAGATGGATGGATGGATGGAGATCATTCCTCTGGGACATTCAGTTTCCAGCAGCAGTAGCACAACGACAGAAGGCAGTTTCAACAGAAATATAAGCATTCAAAAGCAAAGAAAAAAAACGATAGTAAAAAAGTAGCAAATGATATAAACAATAGTAAAAAGGAATAAAATAAAATGGACATAATGAAATATAGCAGTTATTTTTACAATAATGTTAATGATGATAAAACGGGAACCTTATTATGTAAACAGATACACAAGTTCCATACACACATACATTGTTTCCTCATTTTCTCTCATCCTATTTTCTCCTCTGTCGGTTTATTTACAGGTTTCTTTTGTCATTTCTTTATTCTCTCTTTTTTTATGTTTTTGCTTCTGTGAAAGCAGTAATTTGTCATATTTGAAATATAAATGTAACTCAATCTTGCTCTCAATGTATCCACCTGGAAAGGCTGAAAAAACAACTTATAACCATTATAACTTCAGTGCTTTCCTAACTGAGGCCGTGGCCTAGTGGCTAGTTACATTGACTCCCATCTGGGAGAGTGTGGGTTCGATGTGGGCCAAATTCGGCCCGCGAGCCCTCGGTTGCTGACCACTGATCTAGTACAACCAGGGGTGCACATGAGCAGCTCAAAGCCCGCGATCTGATGAGCTTCACATCCTGTTACAGCACAGCAAATAACACATGTGCAGGACCTCCATCACACACACTCGCAGCACCTCTGACACACGCGTACGGTACCAGTGACACATACACATTTGCCTGGGTGTATCTCATGTGGGATGGAAGTTTGCACCTCAAACACGCGTGCAGCACACACATGCTCAGCACCGGTGACATTTGTGTGCAGCACACGCGACAGTTCATTACCCCCTCAAACCCACAGATATGTGGTGTGTACCAGACACCAGCGCCAGGCTCTCCCTTGAGTACTTGGACAGAAAAATTGTGTGCACCCCTGAGTAAAACACCTGTTTACATCCAGATGACTTCTCCCATTCACCTGCGTTACCCCACGCACCCCTACTTCTCCGCACTGCTCATAACACAAGGCAACTACGGCCACCGGGAAAGCTCAAAATTACCTCGAAGTAATACCGGAAAAACTCCCAGTACTCACAGAATGCTGGAAAAACTCCTGGTACACTGATGGGTAAAATTGAGAAGTCCCAAAACTATGTATCATTCTGTACTGGCCCACTTAAAGCACTGATGATAACAGTAATACTGGTTGGCACAAAGCCAGTGAGGTAGATTGAGTTAGTAGAGGTTTTACCTGTGAAACTCTGCACCAGTGATTGCTCCTCCTCTAGAGGGATGTCCATATCAGGCCACAAATGCTCAACCACCTTTTGAGCTTCATCAAAGGTGTCAAAGCTTTCTGGTGAATTGATTGTCTTATTCTCATCCTTCTTGCAGAACTTGAGATTCTTCCTTAGCTGATCAACTTGAAAATTCAGCACCTACTAAAAACAGTGTAAACGCAAAGTTAATATAAAATCAAACTACTACAATAACAGCTTCAGTGATTTATGGAAAACTATTTTCAATAACATTTCCATTTTATATACTGGGACTTATAATGTTAAAAAGTATGGTGACATATATGGATAAACTGGTCTCTTCAGCTTAAACATGCTAGTTTGTGTTTACATGTTTCTCTGAAGGACTGCCACAAAGCCCATCTATAAATGTCAAAACTCATTATCCATTCTGGCTAAGAAGCAACTCCAGATCCAGTGTTCCAATATTTAAACTGGAATCTGCAGTGGTGCCTAGAGTTCAATAAGGTAAAAATCCTATAGCATGGGGGAACCAGGACGACGGGTTAGAAAGGATTTATCATCAGCCCCCTTTATCAAGAACTCATTAGGAATGTGGAAAACAACTCTGGAGGCCAATTCAAACTGAACAGGTTAGCATCAGGTGTGTCATACACCAAGGTGATGCTCTGTCTGCACTACTGTCTCAAAGAGTGGCTACAAATACCGGTTCCAAAGTGGAGCAGTCATTAGTAAGTAAGTAAGTAAGTAAAAATGTATTTCTAAAGCGCCTCTCACAATACAAATCACAAAGCGCTTAACAAGAGAAAACATTGTACAAAACCACAGATGCGAACAAATGAGCAGAAAATGAGAAAACATGACACAAGTAACAACAAGTTAAACAAGGGCAGATTTGAACAGATGAGTTTTTAACTTTTTCTTAAATGAGTCCACTGAGTTCACAGACTTCAGTGGGAGAGGAAGTGAGTTCCAGAGCCTTGGAGCCACAGATGAAAAGGCACTGTCTCCTTTAGTTCTCAGTCTGGTTTTAGGGACTGAGAGCAGACATAGTTCAGAGGATCTGAGGGATCTGGATGGAGTGTAAGGTTTTAGATAAGCAGTATGTATGCCGGTGTCTGACCATGCAGGGCTCTCCACGTCAGGACAAGGACCTTGTAGTAGATTCTAGAATTAACTGGAAGCCAGTGCAGCTGCATTAACAGAGAGGGTCACCAGGGCAGGATTATGATTGTCGGGGCCCCTGGGCACCAAATATGTAAGGGCCCCCCACTCCAACCTCACCCTCAATGGGAATATTAGGAATTATGTCAATTAAGCACTTGTGATTTGTGTGATTTGGCAGTGTTTTTCTAAAGCCTAGTTTATACTTCTCCGACAGCACGTTTGCGCTCACACGCACACGTATTGACGGAGACGTTTTTGATTTTTACTTCTCCGTCAGTGTTGTGAAGCAATTCTCCACCAGGACAGCAGAGGGTGCATAACTTTTCTGCAGTAATGCCTCCGGTCGACCAAAGTTTGTTTATTTCAGCTCAGTAATGGCCGACAGAGAGCAAATTCTGATTGAGTTTGAACAGATTGATCTGGAGGAACAAACAATGTTGTTAAAAAGAATTAAACAGGAGTGAGGAGACAGCGGCGTCTGTTGAATGTCCGTCCGTTCAGCGAGGACAAGGCAGACAACGAGCGAATATGCAGCTCTTGTTTAACCCTTTAGGGACACTGATGGATTATATAAATGTTCGTACTTCGTCTGCCAGACGTTTCTCGAGCTGATCCATATCTGCTTCCGCAAAATTCTACTTCTACTACTCTGTTGATAGCGGCATGAAGCCGGATATGATCACAAGTTGTTGGGCCGACCAATCAGAGGCGTGCGCTCTCCGTCTCTTTCGACGGATGTTTAGAAAAGTGAGCTCGACTCCGTCCGTCGTTGCGGGGCTGTCGGAGAGCTCTTGTGTCTACGGATAATAGCGTTGTGTGTCTCCGTAACGACACAGACGGAGAAGTATAAACTAGGCTTTACGTCTTTGTATATTGATATACAACCCTAACCCAATATAATAGTCTGGTATTGTTGCAATTATATTCTACAGAAAATGTAATAAAAACACAGAACGCTCTAAAACAGAGCTCACCAACCTTTTCCAAGCTGAGATCACTGTTTAACTGAGGGCTGAAATCGAACATTTAAAATTGCCATTTATAAAACTCTGTAAATCAAATTGTGAAAAATGTTTCTTTTATTAACAAAGTTAATTTTAACAACTGTAATTCAGATTATTTTCTTGTTGTGAAAGGGTGATGTTAACTGAAATATGACATCACTCTCCTAAAATCTACAAAAAGACATTTATCAGAGACAGCTGTAAATAAAGCTGATCAATTTCACACTGAAATCATCAAAGGACACAAAACGTCACTAAAACAGGAATCAGTCAGTATTTGACACCCAGACTGCTGCTGGTCCCCAAACCAGTCAGAGCTTCAGAGAAACATCAAGTCTTCATCCTGATGCTTCTGGTTTACAGTTCATCTGACAACCTGAACTCAGTCATGTGTTTTGTTAAGGGACAATATGAGCTGAACTTTGACCTCTTCAATCAGCCAAAAACACATGAATCTAAATCTGCTGGACTCCAGTAACTAACCAGGTGAACTAGTTAACTAACCAGGTGAACTAGTTAACTAACCAGGTGAACTAGTTCACATTGTTTCCACTAACAAGTTCAGAACAAGGAAAAAACTGTAACCAGACAGAACTCAGTGTTTCATCTAAAAATGAATAAAAGCAGCTAATCAAGGTGATGCTGACTGGAGTGGACACTATCAGTTTCACCATGGTTTCATTTAGGGTCTGAGGGAAAACCGGATCCAAACCCATTCAGGTCTTTGTTGCTCAGTGACAGAAGTTTTGATCTGTGCTCAGAGTTGACGTCCAGCGCTCTAGTTAAAAATATCAGCTTCAGCTCAGCTCAGCGATGCTGCATCTGCCATGCGTGTCGAGTGTTGAGCCAAAAACGAGCCAAACGCACGGAGCAGGACGCACAGAGCGAAAACGCTCCAGCTTGGCCGTTGATCTCCGTGCGTAAGGCGATCGGAAGCCCTGGCCTCAGTCTGTCTGTTGTTCACGTTCCTGTGATTTGTCACTGGCCAAGTTGATATTTTAACTTGGGCGCAGCGCGCGCAGGACGACAAGTTCGGTGTTGCGCTGCGCCTCTTCAGCTTGGCGCAGGTGAGCAACAAACGCACTTTAGATGCGGCGTGCCGTTTCCACTGGCTCCTATATGAATGAATACGTAAGCTTTGGGTAATGACTGGAAGAAGTGGATCTTGGATACAAGCAGCCAAAATGATTTTCCCCAGATAGGGTGAGGAGCTTGGAGCTTCATGAGGGAACTCTGTTAGAACCACTGCTGCTCTATATCGAGAGCAGCCAGTTGAGGAGGTTCGGGCTGACCTGTCGGCTGATAGAGGTGGCTGGGGATGAGTGGGCGGTCGGGGATTCACTTGGGATGAAATTTGAAGAGGTGTTTTTTTTTCTTCTTATACGGCTCACGTGGGCCCCTAGTGGGCGTGGGCCCCTGGGCCTGTGCCCACTTTGCCCACTGGATAATCTGGCCTTGGGGGTCACATGTGAGAATCTGGATGATTTAGTCAAAAGCCTGGCAGCAGCATTCTGTACAGTCTGTGGTCTGTTTATGGAAAGGCAGGTATGGAGATGCAGTAGTCCAAGCGGGATGCAACAATGGCATGGACTAAGACCTCCATTTCAGGACTAAGACCTCCATTTCAGGACTAAGACCTCCATTTCAGGACTAAGACCTCCATTTCAAGTCTAAGACCTCCATTTCAGGACTAAGACCTCCATTTCAAGTCTAAGACCTCCATTTCAGGACCAAGACCTCCATTTCAGGACGGGAGACAATGGAACCAAGTTTAGCAATGTTTCTGAGGTGGTAGAAGCAGGATTTAACCAGGGAGCTGATGTGATTATCTAGAGTGAAACCTGAGTCAATGGTTACTCCAAGGTTTCTGGGTCCTAGCCTAGGATCTCCTTCACCTTAGAAGTGATACTTTCTGTTGCAAAGATGATTATTTCAGTTTTGCTCTCATTTAGTTGTAGGAAGCTGCCTGACATCCAGCTCTTAATTGAATCAGGCATTTCAGGAGGTTGTGGACCTTGGAGAGGTTGTTTGGAGGAAAAGATATGTACAACTGGATATCATCTGCATACAGCTGATAAGATATGTCCTTGAAGATGACAATATTTGACCAAGAGGGAGCAGATAGAGCAGGAATAGCAGAGGTCCCAGCAGGGACGACATTTTGATCCCAGAGGGGGGGGGGGACACAACTGGCTTGGGGCAGG
>SSNR01000223.1:12667-23128 GCA_006937965.1 Callopanchax toddi | reverse complement strand
AACCCCCCCCCCCCCACACACACACACACACACACACACACACACACACACACACACCACACACTTTAAAATACCAACATTTATACTTACATTGCGTAAGTCACTATCTCTGCAAACTTTGGGATTTATGTTTTTGTGTTTTGCTTTGGTATCAAAATTGGTACCAAGAAGCTTGGATTTACCGTGACAACACTATTTCCGTATATGACCTGGTTTATATGACCTGGTTTACCTGCTGACTGTAGGCCATCAGCACCTCCTTCAGGGGGAAGGTGAAGCGGTACGAGCCTAGTCGAGATGTCTCCAGGAAGGCTGGGGAGGTGGTAAACTTCCACAGGAAGCTCTGCTGCATAGAGACCTGCTCCTCTGTTCGGTCTGGGAAAGTCTTCTCCAGGAGCCTCGTCTCAGCACTCTGAATCTCTTCTGGTTTAACAGCCAAACTCCACCAAATCAGTGGGACTCCATCTCTATTTAAATACCTGAAGCCTTCATCATTCCTGATCCCGTATAATCTATCTTTTGTGGTTTCATGTTTCAGGTGAAACACCTGAAATTCTGGTTTGGGACTCTCAGGAATGTTTTCTTTCCTGATGTAGTCATTAAAATGAGCAGCTTGATTTTTCAGATCACTTAGATTCAAGTGGCAATGTTCACAAAAACTTTCTGGAAATCCTCTTCTGTTCCGTCGTGTCTGCATGGTGTGGTGGAGTATGATGTAGATCAAAATGAAAGCCTGTTTGTCAGTAATATTGATTCTGCTTTAGGGAGGAGGGATCTCTTATCTCTGACAGCTTTCACTGGTCCAGACCACAAGCAGAGAGTCACACGGGTTCTTATCTGCAAGACAAACACAATAAAACATTCAAGGTGCTAGGAAGGAAGGAAGGAAGGAAGGAAGGAAGGAAGGAAGGAAGGAAGGAAGGAAGGAAGGAAGGGAGGGAGGGAGGGAGGAAGGCCTTTATTGATAGGGATGTCCCGATCAGGTTTTTTTGCCCTCGAGTCTGAGTCTGAGTCATTAGATTTTGAAGATCTGCCGATCCCGAGTCCGGATCCGATCTTTTTAATATGTTGTTGTGATCAACTTTATAAAGCCTCCAGACCACAGACATACTCACACTTTCTGCTTCAAGCTGCTTCTGTGTTCTACTTTGCTGATGTTTAACTAATAAAAACAAACAAGCAACAAAATGATGTCATGCTGCAGACATAAATCCATCCATCTGTATAATCTATCATATCCATGTGTTTAAATACTTAAACATACATTCTCTGTGCACAAAATTAGTTTGTGGTTGAAGTAACTTTTTGAGGAAAATCTTTTTTTCCTACAGCTGTTCAGGTGCAGAAATGTCAACATTATTTTAACACTCTGGTCCATTTTTTGCCCAGAAAGAACAAACTTGTTTACTGACAATGACCCGGATCATTTCTTAAGTCATCAGCTCCTCCTTCACTCCTGCTGCTTCATTATCCTCTGACTGCAGCAGCTCTGACCAACTTCTTAATTAGACAATTTGGAGAAATCCGTCAGTGTTGTGTGCATTTTGGAGCGACATTTAATCAGGAAACTCCTTCTCAGAAAGCGCTTTTAAAAAATCTTAACATCGCTCAATTTATTTCCCGACAGAGGGCGGGTGTTGTGCTGCGCACGGAGCAGAATCTCCTCCTTAAGCCTGATTTATACTTCTCCGTCTGCGTCGTTACGGAGACACGCAACGCCATTATGCGTCGACGCAAGCTCTCTACGACATGCTCGCAGAGGCTGATGGAGACATGCCCAAAATTCTAACTATGCGTCGAAAGCGACGGACAACGCATGCCTGTGATTGGTCGGCTCAACACCCCGTGATCATTTCCGGCATGATGCCGCTATCAACAGAGTAGTAATAGTAGAATCTCAGGGAAGCAGATATGGATCAGCTTGAGAAACGTCTGGCAGACGAAGTACGAACATTTCTATAATCCATCAGTGTCCCTAAAGGGTTGAACAAGAGCTACATATTCGCTCGTTGTCTGCCTCGTCCTCACTGAACGGACGGACATTCAACAGACTCCTGTTGTAGTCTCCTCACTCCTGTTTAATTCTTTTTAACAACATTGTTTGTTCCTCCAGATCAATCTGTTCAAACTCAATCAAAATTCGCTCTGTCAGCCATTAATGAGCTGAAATAAACAAACGTTGGTCGACCGAGGCATTACTGCAGAAAAGTTATGCGCCCTCTGCTATCCTGGTGGAGAATTGTTTTCACAACACTGACGGAGAAGTAAAAATCAAAAACGTCTCCGTCAATATGTGTGCGTGTGAGCACAAACGTGCTGTCGGAGAAGTATAAATCAGTCTTGAGGCTGGAGGGAGACGCGACGTAGGGGGAACGAGTTAGCGCGGGTATGACTCGCTCCACGCCGGCCTCGCCGCCTCCTCCAGACCGAGCACTCCCGTCGGTGCTTGCTTTCCGTTCAGGGGGAGGACGAGTCCTGGCGGCGGGTGTGGAGAGAGCGGCGAACCCGGTCACTGCTCCATAAGCTCGTGTGTCTCCCGGTCTCGGCCCCTCCCTCCTCCTGAACCGGCGGAAACTGATTCAGACTCTGATTATGGTTAATATAAGTGCACACATATAGACTATATATAAATCCCATGTGCTTTAGATTGTTTAACATATATTTAAAAACCCAAACTTCCTTCTGAAGGCGTAGCAGCTTTTATTTTGGCGGGGCAGTGCGCATGTAGAGGGGGGTGACGTCCGATACCGATCGAGTCCAAAATCACGTGATCGGGGCCGATTTCCGATCACGTGATCGGATCGGGACATCCCTATTTATTGATCCCTCGTTCTGGGATATTCAGTTTCCAGCAGTAGTAGCACATCAACGGAAGACAGTTCAATAGAAGTATATGCATAAAAAACTATAGTAAAAATAATAGAAACAAAATAATAAGAAAATTTTTTATAAAATGGTAGAAATGAAATATATAGCAGCAATTTTTACAAGAGGTCTTGATGATGATATGGGTACCTTATTATGTATTATATATAGTATTGAGGTGTCTGATATACCTTCTTAATGCTTTTTTCGGTCTGGGCCAAGAGGACTTGTACTTTTTATAGATCAGAACATTATCATAGACTCAGTGTGGATCAAAATCTCAATCTTCAGGTCTAAATAATGACCACACTTTGAGCAAGATGTGGATCCTTACAGTTATGTTTATATAAGTTAAGGAATGTTAACTGTCAAACAGTCCGAGGCCTAGCCAGATATTTATGTTTCAATGCATGCTAACTTTGTAGAAACATTATAACTCAAGAAAAGGGGTAACTGTCAAAGCACACCTTTAGATGGAAAGGCAGGATGCTTTGAGCAGAGAAGGAGGCATAAAAAGAGAGGAGAGGCTGGATTCGGGGCTCTCTTTTTCTGATCTGGCAACTGAGAATCCTCGTTGATGCATCACTTGTCTGACACGGGCTTTTTACAATAAAGAACCTTTTCGAACAACAAGTCTGTCTCAGCAGAGTTTTTTCCAGCAGTCCACGGCAGGACCAACAAGAATACACCTCAGTATATAGGTACTCAATAGGTACTCCGGCCTGAGAGCCGCCTCTTTCTGGCTCTTGAGCCAATTACTGTGTCCTCAAAGCTCTCAATACTTCATAAAACACCGCGAAACGGGACTGCGCGCCTCCCGCGACAGCTTCAGGAAGAAGCCTGCCGCAGAGTTACAATGCCCACCCTCCACCCCCACAGACCAAATAGAAGTGTCTCCTCCTCCAAAGATGTTAATATTTCATAGAATCCACTATACATCGTCGCGCATCTCTCTGTGCTCCAGAACCTGCAGCTGAGCAGCGACGCGCACCTCCAATCCCCCCGTGGACCAATCACGGGCTTCCCCTGTTAATATTTAATAAAATCCTCCACGCCGCAACAGTGTGTGTGCTTTAACACGCACACTTTTCCAGCCGTTAAATGGATACTCCACCGGGAAGTTATTTGTTGTCTATTGTCATATTCCTCAGAGTTAGATAAGTGGGCAAAAACAATGTGTAAACAGCCCAGCCGTTTTCCTGATCTGGCAGGCGGATATTCGCCTCCGGCGATACTCCTTTAGCATTAGCTTAGCGTAAAACACTGTAAGTGAATGGTACCTAATAGCATCCTATTGTTATATTAGTATAACTTCCCGGTGGAGTATCCCTTTAAGCGCTCCAAACTTCTCTATCAGCACCGCTCTCGCTCTCTCTCTCTCTCTCTCTCTCTCTCTCTCTCTCTCTCTCTCTCTCTCTCTCTCTCTCTCTCTCTCTCTCTCTCTCTCTCTCTCTCTCTCTCTCAGTTTTGTTCTTTTGTTTGTGTTGTAGCGCTTTGTGATTTATGTGAAAGGCGCTATATAAATAAACTTTACTTACTTACTTACTCTCCTTTCCTCTCTCTCTCCCTCTCTCTCTCTTTCCTTTCCTCTCTCTCCCTTCCTGTCGCTCCGACACCGCTGGCTGTCAATCCTTTTTTCTTTTCTTTAGCTAATTTTCAGCTTGTGATGAAAATACACCAGATAGGCCTACAGAAAAAAAAATTGTATTCTTAATTCCCCTGAATATGTTAACAGATGTTAGCCAAAAGTGAATATCAGACAGAGCTTTTATTTTCTCACTCAGTGTGACAAAGATGCAGAAAAAAGGCAAGAGAAGATTGACAAAATGTGAAATTGCTGTAAAAGCTAAAATCCTGTTTAAATAAATAAATAAATAAAATATGTATTTTGGATTAATCTAATTTTTTTAACTTGGCCAAAATATTTAAGTGAGTTTGAGCTCATTTCTGACTACTGAACCTTGTTTAGGATGCTGGAGGCATCAGTTTCATGTTCAGAGAGGGTTCATGAAGGTTCACTGGGAAGCAATGAAATAAATATAAGTCTAAGTTATTACAATTTATAGTTACAGTTTGTGAAAGCAGTTAAAGCAGGTTGAATATTTTTTTAACCAAAGAATGTTCAGCTAAATACTTCATTTAACAACTGATGAACTTTGTAAGTCATAACTTGAGCTGTATCTAATTCTGTGGTTCAAACTGGATGCAATAACCCTATATAAATATGTATTTCATTGTCACCCCTCCTCCCCCTTCCCGGCCTGCGGGCTCCTTCTCTGACAGGCATTTGGCCCTTTGATGTTTCTAATTGAGTACCCCTGGTATACAATGTGTATATAGTATATACCACATACACATAGCATATGTAAAGGGTTAAAGAAAACCAGTGAAAAAAAAAAAGAATAAAAAAAAGACACCCCTGATGATTTATTTTATTTTATTATTCATCCATGGTGTGGAAAAGTATGGGAAAAGGCATTTTCATTATACTATTGTTCAGATGTAGGTACAGTACACCGAGTCGCCACAGGAGGGCGCACATCGGTTAGAGGTACTAAAAACACCAGCGGCAGGCTACAGCAGAATAAATCCTGCTGTTGGTTGTTAACAAGCTCCTGTTTCCTGCCTCTCTGTTTTATCCAAACAGGATTTATCGCCACACCCCTTCTGACCTCTACCAGGTTAAGGGAGCAATAATTTGGGGGCTCGTCCGGGATTAGCGCCTCCTGGTGGTCACTAATCATCGCCATTGAACTTGATTTGCTTACCTGACTCAATATATTGCCACACTAACGCCTGCAAAGATGTCTGCCCTTCAAAGGCTGCGACGAGGAATCCAGAGACAGCTTCATCAGCTCATCAGGTCTTCCAAGACCGATGTACTTCACAAGCTTGTGGACTCCATCAAGACGGAGGTAGAGGAGGACCTACCAGGAGAAGATGCTACAGTGGTGGAACTCTATGACTTCATCGTGGACTTCCTGAAAAGTGACCAGTTGGCAAGTCTGGAGGACGAAGGCATGTCCTGCCTGTTGGCTTTCAATGACCTCATCACAGAGTTGCAGCAACCGCCAGTGTTGGTGGAAGAAGAGGATTCAAGGTTGCTAGTAGGGACAGAAGCTGTTGCATCACTCCCAGTAGTGAGCTCGAAGGCAGATCAACGTTCATCATCATCCAGTAGGGTAACTGATGTTCTAACACTGTCAGATGTTGCAGCTTTATTACCTCGTAGGGAATTTAAACTTCATTGTGGTCAGATTTCAGATTCAGACTCAGATGTAAGCTATGGATCATTGTGTAGACAGATTGATGAGGGTCTGGCTGAGAATTTCACTGAAGCAGATGTGATTCGTACCGTGTTAAAGATAATCAAGCCAGGCACCTTTAAGGATATGTTGATGACCAAACAGGGCTTAACTGTTGCTGAGCTCAAATGTTTTCTAAGAGCACACTTAAGAGACAAGAGTGGGGCCGAGTTGTTTCACGAGCTCAGTAATGCAAAACAAAATGACAAAGAAACCCCACACCAGTTCATGTACCACTTAATGGGGTTAAAACAACAGGTCCTGTTTGCATCCCAACAGGGTGGCTCTGAGTTTCAGTATGACAGTAAACTGGTTCAAGGCGTCTTTCTTGACTCTATGTACCAGGGAATAAGTGAAAAGTATGTTCATGTTCGTAGAGACCTTAAGCCCCTTGTTTCAAACATGAGTGTGACTGATGACTGCATTCTAGAAACAATTACAAAATCAGTCAGCGAAGAGGTAGAAAGACAAACTCGTTTAGGCCAAACACTTAAAACCAAAAACCTCAATGTCAATACCATGCAACAAGGGGAGAGACAGAATGTCCAGCCTCAAACTGAAGCCCAAGCCAGTGCTCTCAATACTCAAGCAGAAGTTCAGGCTCAACGCACAGCCATCCATGAACTGACAGCACGCGTATCAGCATTGACTAAGACTATTGACAAGGTCCTAACTCCTCCTCCCAACCTCCTTGAATCTGGTAACAATAGTCCACAAAACACTGCACAGCTGCCCAAGATAACCAAAAAGGGCCAGTGTACACGTTGTAGGACACTAAACACTGACAGATGTAACCACTGTTTCTGTTGTGGTCAGGAAGGACACAGAGCTGTGGGCTGCCTGTCAAAAACCACATCATCGGGAAACGGGAGGGGGGGCACTGGGAAGGGACCACCAGTGACTCGACAAGCTACAGAGTCCCAGCCCATTGTAGTTGGACACTGTAAAATGACCCCAACTACTTGTCAGCCACCACCAATGAGCAGAATCAGAGCAGGGAAGCCTGTAGCAAAGCTAATTGGTAAAAGATGCATGCTAACATGTTACCTAAATGGTGTCCAGACTGAAATGCTACTAGATAGTGGGGCTCAGTTTACCATTGTGGCTAAATCTTGGTTAAATGAAAATTTGCCAGATGTTGAAATCAGGTCACTTAAAGACTTGTTGCCAGACGATCCGCTCAGGGTAACAGCTGCCAACGGGACAGAAGTACCTTTTGAGGGGTGGGCTGAAATACTAGTGGAGCTTAAAAGTGCAAAGCATGGTCAAGTAGCTATTAACGTTCCCATGCTTGTTAGCCAGATCTGTGTCAGTGATCTCTTGCTGGGTTTTAATGTGATAGAGGAGATCATCCTAGAGAGTTATGAGAATCCAGACAGTGTCATGCTAAGTGATCTATTAGCAGAAGCATTTAAGCTTCAGCGAGATACAGCTGAAATCATGGTGTCAGTAATCAGAGAGGGCCCATTTCAAGAGAAACCTGTAGGGTCAGTAATTAAAGTAGGAAAGAAGGGTCTCACAGTCCATAGTGGTGAAATATGTGAGGTAAAATGCCACCTTGGGTCCCAGTCAGAGGTAGGGACAATGTTATTTGAACCATCTCTGATGACAGCCTTGCCAGATGGTTTAGAACTGTTTCCTGCCATGGTTGATGTTCCCACTGGTGTTTCAAAAGCTGTTAAGATCCCTGTCTATAATGTCACCAGACATGACATTTTCTTACCAGCAAAGTCAGTTTTAGGCAGCTTAGAGGAAATTAGGGATGCTAAACCATTAGAACTGAGTTTCCCTGCTCAACAGATTGACCAGTCAAACAACGGCCATTACATGTACACCGCACGTCAGCCAAGTCAGTCACTCCCTTGACGACATGAATGACTCGTCTACTCCCAGCAGTTGTGAAAAATGGCACCCTCCTGTAAATCTAGATCACTTGAGTCAACAGCAACAGGAGATAGTATGCCAGATGCTTTTTGAAGAGTCTGATATTTTTGATAGAGAAGAGGGAGACATTGGCTGCATACCAAGTTTGCAACTAAAGGTCAATGTAACAGACAACCATCCTGTCCAGAAGTGCTACAACTCTATTCCAAGGCCCTTGTACAAAGAAGTAAAGGAGTATGTGCAGAACCTCTTGGACAGGGGTTGGGTTTGCAAATCAGTGTCTTCCTACTCCTCCCCAGTTGTCTGTGTCCGGAAAAAGAACCAGAGTCTGCGGCTTTGTGTGGACTTTCGTGGTCTAAACAAAAAGACTGTTGCAGACCGGCATCCTCTGCCACGAATCCAAGACCTGCTTGACAGCTTAGGCGGTAACACATGGTTTTCAATACTAGACCAAGGAAGTGCTTACCACCAAGGATTTGTCAGCGAAGAATCGAGACACCTCACAGCATTCAGTACACCGTGGGGATTGTATGAATGGATTCGGATTCCATTCGGGTTGACAAACGCACCTGCAGCATTCCAGAGGTGTATGGAGGGGGTGTTAGAGGGCATGCGAGATGAATGTTGTGCCCCCTACCTTGATGATGTGCTATGTTACTCATCATCTTTTGAAGATCATGTTAACCACCTTAGACAAGTCCTCAGCCGCATGAGAGCTCATGGAATCAAACTGAGACCATCCAAGTGTGAGCTGTTCAAAGAGAGATCCGTTATCTTGGCCGTCTTGTGTCGGGAGAGGGAGTGAAAATGGATCCTGAGGACTTAGAAGCAGTCTTAGCTCTCAAAGAGAAAGAGCCACAAACTGTTGGAGACGTTAAGTCACTTCTGGGCTTCCTGGGATATTATCGCTCTTTTATTCAAGACTTTTCTCGACTTGCCAGACCATTATTTGGATTGCTTCAAAAACCCTGTGAAACTGCCCAAGTGATCAGCCCAGTAAAAACAATTCAAAGTAATGTTGGCACTAGAGGGGGAGACAAAGGTCAGTTGTCCTCAAGAACACCCATAACATGGACAACAGAACACAAGGAGGTGGTTTCCAAGCTAGTTGACATGTTGACTCAACCACCCATCTTAGCTTACCCTAACTTTGATCTTCCATTCGTACTCCACACCGATGCATCCAACGAAGGGTTAGGAGCAGTCTTGTATCAGAATCAAAACAGCAAGTTGCGTGTCATTGGTTACGGCTCCAGAACTCTAACACCTGCTGAGAGAAACTACCATCTTCATTCTGGTAAACTAGAGTTCCTAGCGCTGAAATGGGCTATCTGTGACAAGTTTCGTGACTATTTATACTACGCACCAACATTCACAGTGTACACAGATAATAACCCATTGACTTACGTACTTAGCACTGCAAGACTGAATGCTGTTGGGCATAGGTGGGTGGGAGAACTGGCCGACTTTCACTTTGACATAAAGTACAGACCAGGGAAAATGAACATGGATGCCAATACCTTGTCAAGGGTTCCTGTCAAACTCCAAGACACCTTGCCAGAATATACAGAGAACATGTCATCTGAAGTTGTAGCAGCAGTATGACAAGGTAATAAAGCAGTGCACGAAGGTGATGTTCCATGGATTGCAGCTCTTCAGCTGGAGGATGGACATCCAGACCCCATGGCATCCGGTAGCATTCCTGCCATCTCACCTGAAAACATCCGGGCCGCACAGCAAGAGGACCCAGCAATCAGAGAAGTGATGTCACTAAAACATAAAAACTGGACTCCAAATGAAAGGGATAGAAGGAATATGAACAAACACACAAGGAGACTTCTATATGAATGGAACCGGCTTAAAGTGTGGGAGGGGATTTTGTACAGACACACTGAGCAGAACAAGCAGCTCGCGCTCCCAGAAAAGTTAAAGTCACGTGTTCTCAAATTACTCCATAATGATATGGGACATGTGGGGGCAGAAAAAGTTATTCATCTTGCCCGTGAGAGATTTTATTGGCCCAGCATGCAAAATGACATAGAGGACTATGTTAACAAGAAATGTTCATGCATTAAACAGAAACGGCCAAATTTTCCACCGAGAGCACCGATGGGTCACATCACTACAAGCAGTCCATTTGAGCTGGTGTGTATCGACTACCTCCACCTTGAGCAAAGTCAGGGCTATGAGTACATTCTTGTCCTGATCGACCACTTCACCCGTTTTGCTCAAGCATATCCAACAAGGGACAAATCTGGCAAAACAGCAGCTGAAAAAATATTCCAGAACTTTATCCCTCGTTTTGGATTTCTTGAGAAACTTCATCACAATCAGGGGAGGGAGTTTGAGAACAGCCTGTTCAACAGGTTACACCAGTTGGCAAGTATTGGGCCTGTCTCTTATACAC
>SSNR01000222.1:1113710-1139950 GCA_006937965.1 Callopanchax toddi | reverse complement strand
CAGGATCCTCCACCTGCCTTTAGGGGTCGAGTCTGAATCAAAAACCTGGGTCCACCTCGACTCCTTGACTCCCATCAAGAAGCGCCTGTTCAGAACCTTCACACAAGTGAGATAGATCTGCTTCTTCCCACAGGAGTGGAAGGAGCCCAACACCGGAGTATCTAGTGAGAAGAGAGAACCACTCTCCTCCTGCCAACCCACAACAGCTGGTCTGACATCCAGAGAGGGAAACATGTCCTCACACTCATCATCCCAGTGGTCAGATAGAGACCAGTTCTCTCCAAAGGCTCTCAGTGGCACAGACAGAGACTTCCAGACCTCCTCCACCACCTTCTCCATCACTCTAGAGGACCTGATGTCAGTCAGCTCACTCAGGGCTTCAGAGGAGAAGGTCCTTAGATGTCCCAGTTTGACGATCCCCGCCTCAATAAACCTGTTCTTTAATGTAGCAGATGTTAAGATCCCAGCATGAGGAAGAAAGTCATTATCAAAGAGTGGTTCCTCCAGCAGCCATCTCCCTGGTGCTGGGTCAGGAGCTCGTGTGACCTTCAGCACTTTAAAGGCCTCCAGCACTGACGAGTAGAAGGGAGTGAGTCCCGTCAGGTCGGGTCCAGCAGGTTTCAGCAGGAACAGATGTTTATTCAGACCCAGTCCACCAGCTCTTTGTAACAGGAGGTGAGCCAGAGGCAGCCAGCGGTGTCCTTCACCAGAGAGCAGTCTCTGAGCAGTCTGTAGTCTGAAGGCTGCAGTTCTGGACATCATGTCTATCAGACCCTGTCCTCCCTCTGCCACTGGAAGACACAAGGCTGAGGCTCTTATCCAGTGATGACCAGACCAGAAGAAGTTCACCAGGAGCTTTTGAACTTCCTCCAATAGACCCGGGGGTGGAACCAGTACAACCAGTCTGTGCCACAGAAATGAGGCCACCAGGTTGTTTGCTATCAGGACTCGTCCCCTGTAGGACAGCTGGGGCAGCAGCCATTTCCACTTAGACAACTTAGCCTCCACCCTCTCCAGCACTCCCTCCCAGTTCTGTTTCTGAAAACCTTCACTACCGAGATACAGTCCTAAGGTTTTAAGGCCTCTGGTTCCCCACCTCACCCCATCAGGCAGAGCAGGGACGTTACCAGAGTCCCAGTCCCCCACCAGACAGGCCTCACTCTTCTCCCAGTTCACTCTCGCTGAGGAGGCTTTCTCATATAGAGCTAAACTGTCTCTTAGCCCCTGGGCGTCCTGCTGGTCCTGAATAAAAACATTGACATCATCAGCGTACGCTGACACCACTAATGGAGGACATGGGACTGATGTTGGCAGAGAGAGACCTTTCACCTTCCTCCTCAGCATGGACAAGAGAGGCTCGATGGCCAAGCTGTACAGTTGTCCTGAGATGGGACAACCCTGTCTGATTCCTCTCTGCACTGGTATGGGACAGCTCAACCCCCCCGCTACCTTCACCAAACAGCTGACCTGGTTATATAGCAGCTTGATCCCCGATAGTAAGACCTCCCCAACCCCAAAGGCCCTCAGTGTAGAGAACAGAAACCCATGGTCAACACGATCAAAGGCCTTCTCCTGGTCAATGGAGATTATCCCCACATTAAGACGATATAATTTACACACATCAAGCACGTCCCTTATTAAAAATAAATTGTCCAACATTGACTTGTCTGGGATGCAAAAGGACTGGTCTAGAGGAATTAAAACCTTAATAAAATCCTTCAGTCGGTTGGATAAAAGCTTGGAGAAGATCTTATAGTCCGTGCACAGCAGAGAGACTGGTCTCCAGTTCTTTAAAAGAGATAAGTCCCCTTTTTTTGGTAGCAGTGCTAAGACACCACGCCTACACGATGCAGGAAGTGTTCCTGTCTGAAGAGAGTCTTTGAAGACCTCCAGCAGGTCCTGTCCCAGACAGCTCCAGAAGTGTTTGTAGAAGTCCACAGTAGACCATCTGTCCCCGGGGCTGTCCCTGATGCCATCTGGACAACAGCAGCTGTCAGTTCATCCAGAGTTAGATCTACGTTCAGGATCTCCTGGTCTGTGGGGCTCAGGTGAGGAAGCCCCTGCAGCAGCTCTGAGACACAGTCCACATCACAGGGATCGGCTCTGAACAGGCTGGTGTAGAAGTCCACTGCATGCTTCCTCATCTCAACTGGATCTGAGGATAAACGTCCGTCAGGGAGGCGAAGGCCGACCATTTGTTTGCTCTGGTTAGACGACTTTTCCAGGTTAAAGAAGAAGGATGTTGGAGCGTCCATATCCTGGAGCTTGGTGAGACGAGCTCGAATCAGAGCCCCCTTAGCTCTCTCCTGCAGGAATGAGTTCAGTTCTCGTCTCTTCTGATTCAACAGGTCCTGCTGATCAGGTTGGCTGCTGGAGACNAGAGAGAGAGAGAGAGAAAGAGAAAGACTACAAGAAAGGAGTAGAACGGATCTGTGACCTGTAAGGAGAAAAAGGAGAGAGAGAGAGAGAGAGAGAGGGGGGGGGGGAGACTTGACTTTTCAAAAATATTTATTTTAACAACACTTCAATAAAAATATACAATATTCACTCGTCAGTCTTTTCCTAAAATGTTAAAATGTTCTTTGTCAGGGTTTAATAGTGAACCCTGAGGGATCCGTCTCCCTCCACTGAGACCAGGACCTGCCTGATCCCCCACAGATTTTTAAAAGTCTCCAGATTGGAAGTGAGTTTATAAAAAGAGTGTTCCACTTTTAGACGGGCCTCCACCAGGCCCTTCAGGCTCCTCTCCACATCAGTCCAGCTCTGTCCCAGCATCTGGTTTTTCCTGGTTTTCCAGATTGCCAGTTTGGCGTTAGCAAAAAGAAAATTGATTAACAGTGATACTCGTTTCTTTTTGACGCTGTATTTGTGACCAAAAACAAAGGAGGGTACATTAAAAGTTTCTCCCAAGGCACTGACCCAACGGTCTAATACCTTGAACATCCCTCCCAGTCTAGAACACGACACCACCAGGTGCTCTAGGGTCTCCTGTTGGCCACAGAAAGGACCTCCCTCCCAGTCTAGAACACGACACCACCAGGTGCTCTAGGGTCTCCTGTTGGCCACAGAAAGGACCTCCCTCCCCAGTGCTCGGATCAAAGCGGGCTCTGTGTCTGTTGGTAGCTAGCGCTCCATGTATGATCCTCCACTGGAGGTCAGCCATCTGAGGCTTCTACAGGATCCTCCACCTGCCTTTAGGGGTCGAGTCTGAATCAAAAACCTGGGTCCACCTCGACTCCTATCAAGGAGCGCCTGTTCAGAACCTTCACACAAGCGAGATAGATCTGCTTCTTCCCACAGGAGTGGAAGGAGCCCAACACCGGAGTATCTATTGAGAAGAGAGAACCACTCTCCTCCTGCCAACCCACAACAGCTAGTCTGACATCCAGAGAGGGAAACATGTCCTCACACTCATCATCCCAGTGGTCACATAGAGCACAGTTCTCTCCAAAGGCTCTCAGTGGCACAGACAGAGACTTCCAGACCTCCTCCACCACCTTCTCCATCACTCTAGAGGACCTGATGTCAGTCAGCTCACTCAGGGCTTCAGAGGAGAAGGTCCTTAGATGTCCCAGTTTGACGATCCCCGCCTCAATAAACCTGTTCTTTAATGTAGCAGATGTTAAGATCCCAGCATGAGGAAGAAAGTCATTATCAAAGAGTGGTTCCTCCAGCAGCCATCTCCCTGGTGCTGGGTCAGGAGCTCGTGTGACCTTCAGCACTTTAAAGGCCTCCAGCACTGACGAGTAGAAGGGAGTGAGTCCCGTCAGGTCGGGTCCAGCAGGTTTCAGCAGGAACAGATGTTTATTCAGACCCAGTCCACCAGCTCTTTGTAACAGGAGGTGAGCCAGAGGCAGCCAGCGGTGTCCTTCACCAGAGAGCAGTCTCTGAGCAGTCTGTAGTCTGAAGGCTGCAGTTCTGGACATCATGTCTATCAGACCCTGTCCTCCCTCTGCCACTGGAAGACACAAGGCTGAGGCTCTTATCCAGTGATGACCAGACCAGAAGAAGTTCACCAGGAGCTTTTGAACTTCCTCCAATAGACCCGGGGGTGGAACCAGTACAACCAGTCTGTGCCACAGAAATGAGGCCACCAGGTTGTTTGCTATCAGGACTCGTCCCCTGTAGGACAGCTGGGGCAGCAGCCATTTCCACTTAGACAACTTAGCCTCCACCCTCTCCAGCACTCCCTCCCAGTTCTGTTTCTGAAAACCTTCACTACCGAGATACAGTCCTAAGGTTTTAAGGCCTCTGGTTCCCCACCTCACCCCATCAGGCAGAGCAGGGACGTTACCAGAGTCCCAGTCCCCCACCAGACAGGCCTCACTCTTCTCCCAGTTCACTCTCGCTGAGGAGGCTTTCTCATATAGAGCTAAACTGTCTCTTAGCCCCTGGGCGTCCTGCTGGTCCTGAATAAACACATTGACATCATCAGCGTACGCTGACACCACTAATGGAGGACATGGGACTGATGTTGGCAGAGAGAGACCTTTCACCTTCCTCCTCAGCATGGACAAGAGAGGCTCGATGGCCAAGCTGTACAGTTGTCCTGAGATGGGACAACCCTGTCTGATTCCTCTCTGCACTGGTATGGGACCGCTCAACCCCCCCGCTACCTTCACCAAACAGCTGACCTGGTTATACAGCAGCTTGATCCCCGATAGTAAGACCTCCCCAACCCCAAAGGCCCTCAGTGTAGAGAACAGAAACCCATGGTCAACACGATCAAAGGCCTTCTCCTGGTCAATGGAGATTATCCCCACATTAACACGATGTCATCTACACACATCAAACACGTCCCTCATTTAAAATAAATTGTCCAACATTGACTTGTCTGGGATGCAAAAGGACTGGTCTAGAGGAATTAAAACCTTAATAAAATCCTTCAGTCGGTTGGATAAAAGCTTGGAGAAGATCTTATAGTCCGTGCACAGCAGAGAGACTGGTCTCCAGTTCTTTAAAAGAGATAAGTCCCCTTTTTTGGTAGCAGTGCTAAGACACCACGCCTACACGATGCAGGAAGTGTTCCTGTCTGAAGAGAGTCTTTGAAGACCTCCAGCAGGTCCTGTCCCAGACAGCTCCAGAAGTGTTTGTAGAAGTTCACACAGAGAGAGAGAGAGAGAGAACCGTTTGGAGACATCATGCTGCTCCATGGTTCTGATTCTGCAGTCTGTCAGTCAGTTAAAAACATCTTTTCTACCTGTAAAAGTCTAGATTGTCATTCCCACCTTACTGCAGAAAAGAAGCTCGTAAAGGGAAGGAGCATAAGGGCGCTACTCATCAGACTCTTGGTCAGCGTGCAAAAGGGAGTCAGGACGCACTGCGCTCCACTATGGAGGAAATCGTCAGGACGCATGAACACTGCGCTGTAAAAAAAAGTTTAAAGCATGCAAATCTGCACAAAACATTCCCCGAAAGTACAAGGCTGCTTGTGAGGAGCAAAACAAACCCCCAGAGTGCCGTTATTTTATTACTATAGTGAGAAGTTATTTTATTAAGATTAAAAAAATAAATTAAAAAAACATAAAAACAATCAGTCCAGTAAAGCTGTACCCTGCCAGTCCAGCTGTAGACCGCGAGCTGTTCGAGCTGACACCAGAACAGTGTCGGGTCAGGCTGCTGGAGAGCCCCGTGAAGTTAAGGACAGCTGGTATGAGGCGACGGCATACCCCGCCAACCAGGTGAGGGTCCGACAGCTGAAGGAAACGCTCTCATGAAATCGCTGATCGGTACCGGACTACGACCCACCACGAACCGTACAGAACCCTGGCATGGAAACGAGACTCAAGTCTCCCCGTCAGCTCCTGTTAGCTGCTGCGTGCTAACAGCGGTTAGCTCTTGTTAGCTGCTGCGTGCTAACAGCAGTTCCGGTGAATGGATCGAAGTAACGGCGCCTGTTTAGAGTCACACTGAATGTTTTTCGTCGGTATGTGGGACTCCATCACATCCAGTCCTGGACTAGACCAGGACCACCGGGGTTTTTGTCTCCAAACAGAAGTCACCGTACCGGTAAGGAAGCCGTCCCGTTGTTGACTCAGTGTCCTGACAGACTGGCGATTGGCATCACAAACATAATAATTTATCATTTTTTATTAAAATGAATTCACACCGACTGGATTAAAGAGCGCTCTAACCTAAAACTAACAACTCATGGCCGACAGCGAGCAGGCAGCTGGCAGACTAGAGCGGTGCCAGTCTGAGATGTTAAAGTAGTTTAGCTTTAAAAAATCTACACAATGATTAAAACAAGCATCTGTTACACAAACTCCACACAACAAAGGGCTCAAATGATCAGATTTATGGGATTATTGATCGTACAGAGTGTTAAATTATCCTACAAATACTTTATTTATCTACATCTGACAACACTGTCAGCAGCGCCACCTAGCTAGGAGCTCCCTTAGCTGACGTCACAGGTCCAAAGATGAAGAAGGAAAAAAAGCGTTTTTAGAAGCTTTGCAAAAAGGGGCACTTTGGACTAGAAAAATGGTTTAAAAAATGTATTGTCAAACAAAATACCCTCAATAAACATTTCAAATAGTATTTATGGACAGAATTTTATCTGAATAAAAAAAAAACAACTTTCAATGTGGTCTTTAAAAACACCGCCTCACATGTGGGAGACTGGGGATGAAGACCCTGGTCAGGCATGTGGCAATTTTTTATTTTTCCTATAGGAATTTATTTTTTGCACGGAGGAGTAGAAAGCCTTTAGGAGCCGATTTTAGGTAAGTTTGTAAGATGTTTTTGCTGCGATATTAACAGTTATTCTGAGGTCTTAGCCACACATGCTAATGTTAACATAACAACTCCTACGGTCAGCTATCGTCCAGGTTGAGGAGAAAATGTCAGTTCACATGAAGGTTTTACCATTCTGAAACGTTCACTGACAAACGCTGAGGAAGCGCTTCTTCTCATTTCTCCTTCACCCTTAGCTCAGTAAACTACACTGTCGGTTTATCCACATATAGTCTGGCTGACAGGTCATTTTACTGTCACATTCAGGATCAAATACCTAGAGCCAATCAGAAGAGAGGGTTGTGCATATCAATAATAAAAATGAGGAAACCTGCTGTTTCGAGCAGACCTATGAATCAGCAAACTTCTGCATCAGAGAATAGAAGCATCAGAGCTTTTTTCTTTATAAAATGACTCATAAAACACTGATTCACACTAGAGAACACTGAAAAAGTATTTAAAACACCAGTAAAGCACACCTCTAAGAAAATGTACACAAAAATATTCAATCCATCTAGATTCATCAACTGTCCCTTATTTTTAACATTCAGAAACACAAACTGATGAGTCATCACATCAACATTGATTATTGGATTTTTTTTTGGGGGGGGGGGGTTGAATTAGTGGTCGTCTAGTTTGGCTCATTTACATCCAGCAGTGTTTCCTGGGTCACAGAAATCCTGTAAGATCATTAAATTCTGATGCTACCAGGAAGTGATGGATTCTCATTATTTGCAGATTTGACCTATTTAGACACTTAGACTGAGAATAATTCATGTTCTGCTGCTTTAATTTGACTATAAGAATTAAATTATTAAAACAAACTGACTTTGTTCTGAAGCCTGAAGACCTTCATTATCCCATTTTATAGAAGCGTATGTGATACATACTGATGAAGGAAAACAAACGCAATCCAAAACAAATAGAACACAAAGAGGTCGGCTGAGCCCAGGAGCTACTGATTATACAAAAGCTAAATATTAGAACTCACATCTTTCACTGATCTGTCCGTTTACTGGTAGTAAAGGAAGAGTAAAAATGACTTTAATAAGAATCCACCATCAGCTCCACCTGGACCTGCCCTGTGTTACAGCAGAAACAGGGGAGTCAGGGCTGTACGTTAACTTTTTTAGCACCGGTGCTACAAAGGTTGCAGATTTTGTAGCACAGAACAAAAAGTTGTAGCACTAGCATAAAAATTCAGCTAACAGCCAAAATTTGTACTTATCATTTTTAACACACTGACAAAGTGCTTATAGTGAAAACACAATAACAAGAAACATCTTCAAACATGTTTATGTCAGAGTAATTTAAAAAAAGAACATTTATTCATTCAAATTAGTGTAGATGTGTTCAAAGTGTGAGTGTGCTGAGAAATGTGTGCAGATAGTGTTTACTGTAGTGTGTACTGTATGAGTTTCAGAAACAGCCATGTACTATATTATAGTTTGTATACATATACTGGTATAGTGATGTGTGGTTGTTGAGTTCTCTGATTTGATCATTTTTGGTGCTTCAATACAGTTCTAGCAGGGGCGGGGCCACAGGGGGGTGTCACTGGCCACCCTTGAAATCGGATTGGCCACCCTGCCTGGCCACGCCCACCAGAGCTGTCAATCAGTTTGTTCATACAGTTTTGTGGAACACTGCTAAAAACCACAAAAACAGATGTTTTCAGCTGTTATAATCTTTGATTTATTAATATGCAGAAACGGTTATAATTTTACTTTATAGTAATTTTGCACATAAACAGGCAGACTGTTTTTGATGGTGTACAGTGAGACTGTGGTGTTTAAAATGTTCATTTGTCTCCTACTGATTCTGAATCTGCTGCATAGTTCTACTAAACAGATCCATGTGTTTTACTTCAGTAAATAAATAAGTTATTAAAACTTAGCTCTGCTGTCCATTACAGTCCAAGCCTGCAGAGCATTTAAATATAATGACCTTTTACTGAGCCACCCTTCTTCAGTCTTTGCCCCTGCCTGGACCCCCCAAGAAAAAAGTTCTAGATCCGCCCCTGGGGCTGAGCTGCGTTCAGCGGGGTCAGACTCCGGTGTGAAGCCTCGTCTCCCCCTGACTCGGACCGTGGACTCGTTAACAGACATCAGTGTGACCCGTTCAGATTTATCAGTTCCTCTGGTTTAATGTGTGTCTGAAGCACAGGGACACTTTCAGAGTCAAAGAGGTTTTTTCCAAACAGCTAGAACTGATGGAACTCTGTCGCTAGACTCGCTAGTCGACTCGACGCAGAACTTTAATCCATACAAGTGCGCAAATATAGGCTATATATATTTAATATGCTTTACATTGTTTCATCATCATCATCATCATCATCATCATCATCACGGCTGCTGCGATAGGTCGGGTATCGTCCCACACCAGTGCGTTGAGCCTATTAAGTGAACCAGTTGCTTCCAGTTCTGGTGATCTTGTGCCAGCTGCGCCACGGCAACTCCGGATTGTTGGAGGTCACCCGCAACAACATCGAACCACCGGGTGCGGGGTTTACATCGTGGTCGTCTCCAGGCTGCGGTCCTCGGGTCAAAACGCAGAAAGGCTCTGGTCAGATGACCAAAATGAAGATGGAGGACGTGGGCGAGCCAGGCAAGATGGTCTGGGCTGGCGCGTGCGTTCTAGCGCTAGGTTGGAGACCCGCTGAGCCCACCTGACGTTGTTTTAAAGTACTTTAAGTTAATTCTGAAGGTGTGGGGGTGCGCCACGATCAATTACATGTAGAGGAAACCCTGATCGCACAAGTGCTACGTCTAAAAATAGTTTATAGCACAGACTGTTTTTTCCATCGCACGTGCGACATATATGTTGCACTGTACAGCCCTGGGAGTTATTGTTTGGTAATCGTTACATTTAAAGCGGCTCTCTGGATTATTTTTCTCTGTATCAAAGTGTTCTAAATGTTCTAAATGATATTTCAGGTCTAAACTATGATCTATGGGTTGAGTTCCACAACATCTGTCATTCTGATGAAGACCCTCCTTCCTCCTAGAGACCCCTTTGCATTATTTCTTGCCGCCGACATTTTTCAGCCAATGAAATTCACATGTCTGCATTCTCTCAACATGCACGCGCATCGACCAAACCTGTACCAGTAGGGGGCGCTGTCGTACAGGACGCTCCGTGTGTTTCTGTTTTCCGTCTCAGCCTCACGGCTCATTTCTACTAAAAACCTACCCATTCTCCAGCTAAAGACGGATTTATTTTTAAACCTTTCACCTCACAGAATGGCAAGGCTTGACAGGGTTACGCGTTTATTTTAGTCAGAAAGTTCATCCAGGGCTGAGTCGAGTTCAGCTTCAGAGTCCAGCAGCAGCTCTCTGCTAACAGAGCTAATATCAGAAGCAGCAGGGACAGAGAGGGCTCTTCAGACCCTCGTAGTGTTGTTGGAATAAGATAAGAACGAAGCACTAACCACTCCACCTATTTGCCAAGATTTTTGCGATGGGTGGGGGGCCAGCTTCACGGACATCCGCAACGTATATGCGCCGTGTGCACGCGCACACACGCAACCAGACGCGCGTGTCGAGATGTTTTGAGGAGGAGCCTTTGGACGCTAGATTCAAAAACTGCTCTCTTGATGAAATCCTCCAGAATGCGGCTTTAAATAAAGATAAAATCATGAAGCTGAGAAATAAACACCAAACAGAAATCTAACCTGATATCAAACTGAGTACTTACATTTAAGTACTTGCTGATATGAGCAGGGTTCAAAATTAACACCTGCCAACCCGCCAAATGCGGGTTGAAAATCATTTTGGTGGGAACTGATGAAAAATAACCAGCCAGTTTGGCTGGTGGTGACGCTCTGGGTCTACATGTAATTGATTGTGGCGCACCGCCACGGTTAATTAAAAGACGCCACACTTTCAGGATGAAGGGTTTTTTAAAAATATGTTAAAACAATGTAAAGCATATTAAAAATATATAGCCTATATTTGCGCACTCAGGGCTCTAGAGTGCGACCATTTTGGCCGCAAATGCAACCTAATTTCCCAAAGATGTAACTAAAATTACCCCAGGTCGCTCCGGGGCGACCAATGACTTGCCTGTAGGACCTGAACCAGTGCGGGTCTGGACAAAAAAAAATACTCGGTGACGCTGCAGATCTCCATGTGGTTCAACAACAGACACATGTTAAACCATGGATACTAAATATAAAGCTTAATGGTCACATCGACGCTGAACTTGTCCGCGTTACGGAGCAGGGCGGGGGGTGGGGGTTGGGAGAAATACTCAGCTAAACTCTGCAGGATGAGATCAACGCTCCAGAAGTGAAACTAAAACAGCAGTCAACTGAAGTCAGATCAAACTAATGATGAGGACGATATCGCACTGACAACGTGGATTTATTAAAAGAACTACAGCTCAGGAGACACGAGGGTAGCGTGGGTCAGAAATCAGCGGCTTGTGGGCGGATCCGGTCCTCACTCTGATTGGCTGTGGTCCAGATATTCCCTGTGTGCTGCAGTCAGAGAGGTGAGTAATGAATGCTAGGCTAGTCACATCGACAGATGTTGTGTGGATGAAAATATAAAATAAAAAGAAGAATCAACTTTTCATCAAGTTAAGAGCTGAGAGTCTGAAAACTATTCTCTAATACAGAGCACCATCCTTCAGGTTAGGTCAGGCTCTGGTCCGGGTTAGGTCAGACTCTGGTCCAGGTTAGGTCAGACTCTGGTCCGGGTTAGGTCAGACCTTGGTCCAGGTTAGGTCAGACCCTGGTCCAGGTTAGGTCAGACTCTGGTCCAGGTTAGGTCAGACCTTGGTCCAGGTTAGGTCAGACCCTGGTCCAGGTTAGGTCAGACTCTGGTCCAGGTTAGGTCAGGTTCTGGTCCAGGTTAGGTCAGACTCTGGTCCAGGTTAGGTCAGGACCTGGTCCAGGTTAGGTCAGGTTCTGGTCCAGGTTAGGTCAGGTTCTGGTCCAGGTTAGGTCAGGATCTGGTCCAGGTTAGGTCAGACTCTGGTCCAGGTTAGGTCAGACTCTGGTCCAGGTTAGGTCAGACTCTGGTCCAGGTTAGGTCAGACTCTGGTCCAGGTTAGGTCAGACTCTGGTCCAGGTTAGGTCAGACTCTGGTCCAGGTAAGGTCAGACCTTGGTCCAGGTTAGGTCAGACTCTGGTCCAGGTTAGGTCAGGTTCTGGTCCAGGTTAGGTCAGGTTCTGGTCCAGGTTAGGTCAGGCTCTGGTCCAGGTTAGGTCAGACTCTGGTCCAGGTTAGGTCAGACTTTGGTCCAGGTAAGGTCAGGTTTTGGTCTAGGTTAGGTCAGGCTCTGGTCCCGGTTAGGTCAGGCTCTGGTCCAGGTTAGGTCAGCCTCTGGTCCAGGTTAGGTCAGGCTCTGGTCCAGGTTAGGTCAGACTCTGGTCCAGGTTAGGTCAGACTCTGGTCCAGGTTAGGTCAGACTCTGGTCCAGGTTAGGTCAGACTCTGGTCCAGGTTAGGTCAGGTTCTGGTCCAGGTTAGGTCAGGTTCTGGTCAGGTTCTGGTCCGGGTTAGGTCAGGCTCTGGTCCAGGTTAGGTCAGACTCTGGTCCAGGTTAGGTCAGACTCTGGTCCAGGTTAGGTCAGGATCTGGTCCAGGTTAGGTCAGGTTCTGGTCCAGGTTAGGTCAGGCTCTGGTCCAGGTTAGGTCAGACTCTGGTCCAGGTTAGGTCAGACTCTGGTCCAGGTTAGGTCAGGCTCTGGTCCAGGTTAGGTCAGACTCTGGTCCAGGTTAGGTCAGGTTCTGGTCCAGGTTAGGTCAGGTTCTGGTCCAGGTTAGGTCAGGTTCTGGTCCAGGTTAGGTCAGGTTCTGGTCCAGGTTAGGTCAGACTCTGGTCCAGGTTAGGTCAGGATCTGGTCCAGGTTAGGTCAGGCTCTGGTCCAGGTTAGGTCAGGATCTGGTCCAGGTTAGGTCAGGTTCTGGTCCAGGTTAGGTCAGACTCTGGTCCAGGTTAGGTCAGGCTCTGGTCCAGGTTAGGTCAGACTCTGGTCCAGGTTTGGTCAGGCTCTGGTCCAGGTTAGGTCAGGCTCTGGTCCAGGTAAGGTCAGGTTCTGGTCTAGGTTAGGTCAGGCTCTGGTCCAGGTTAGGTCAGACTCTGGTCCAGGTTAGGTCAGGCTCTGGTCCAGGTAAGGTCAGGTTCTGGTCCAGGTTAGGTCAGGCTCTGGTCCAGGTAAGGTCAGGTTTTGGTCCAGGTTAGGTCAGGCTCTGGTCCAGGTAAGGTCAGGTTCTGGTCTAGGTTAGGTCAGGCTCTGGTCCAGGTTACGTCAGACTCTGGTCCAGGTTAGGTCAGGACCTGGTCCAGGTTAGGTCAGGTTCTGGTCCAGGTTAGGTCAGGTTCTGGTCCAGGTTAGGTCAGGACCTGGTCTAGGTTAGGTCAGACTCTGGTCCAGGTTAGGTCAGGTTCTGGTCCAGGTTAGGTCAGACTCTGGTCCAGGTTAGGTCAGACTCTGGTCCAGGTCAGGTCAGACTCTGGTCCAGGTCAGGTCAGGTTCTGGTCCAGGTCAGGTCAGGTTCTGGTCCAGGTCAGGCTCCTCTCTACCATCTTTCAGCTGCAGCAGACTGATCATCAGGAGGCTGAGAGGATGATCAGCTTTAACATCTGATTTTATTTCAGTCAAACTCAGTCACTGAGGTCATCTGATTTACATTTTTATAACGACCTCATACCCTTGATTTAATACATTTTAAATATAATTACTGACTTTGATTCGTTTATGTCCATAACTCTACACTGTTTACAGAAATACTCAGTTCCCTCTCTTTGGTGTAATGTTTTCCTACTATATTGATGATCGACACCGACACCCCGCTTGTTCTGAGAGCTCTGAGGATATCTAGGAAAAAGATATAGTAACAAAAAAATCAATGCTTGCACATTGTGTATAAATTTGTGTATACTGCACTGTGTTTTTCTTGATAATAGTGTTAATAAAAATGATCAAATATCCATTCAGTGGCATTATAATCTTTTTATTACAGCAGAAAAATTGGGCTAGTGGAAATTCTGTTTGGCTGGTAACTTCAGAAAGTTACTAGCCACTTTGGCTGGTGACCAAAAAAGTTCATTTCAAACCCTGAATACAAGTATAAATGTGATTGATGTAAATCAGGGCTGGACTCTTTTTCAGTCCTGGAGTTTCAGACCCACTTTAGACTCACAGCATATTACTATTATTATTATTAAAACCATGTGATCCTAGCCTGATAACCCGATATAGAGCTCTGCTCTGTAACTCAGTGAATGTTTCTGAAACATTTCAGTAAAGGTTTCCTCTGCTGCTACATCAGGTCACGTCTCCATTATTCTTTAGAACATCTTTTTCAACAATATCAGAATTCAGTTCAAAATGGTGTTCAGAGAATACAAACCATAAAAAGCCTTAAATATTACATTTTTTAAATGACATAAAAAGTGCTGCCCTTTCATAAACACTATAATCTCTGTGAGGAAACACTTCCATCACAACTTAGATCTCTCCAATCTGAGAACATGAGTTAAAGGGTAAATCTCCACAACTTCAGAAAGTCCTTTACTGCAAAATCAAATATCAATGATCTCACAGTGAAAACAAATGAATGCTCTGATTATGTCTGAAGCCTTTCCTGGTCAACCATCAGGACTTAGTTAGTATTAGTAGTCCTATTTATTAGGACTCCTTAACTAGTGAGGCTGCTGTTATCACTATATATGTTAATTGTAGCATTGTATAAACTCTATTTTTAGTTTATAACTGGCACACACTTCTGTAGAGACCTAGCTTCGTTTTGTGAGTCTGACAGAGGATTCTCTCTGAAGCTTTCACTTGCATAGACTCCACAAGAACTCTAAGTTCTGCTGACATTACAGGGAGTAGATTATGTATTTTAATATTGATGAATAGAAGTCTGAGACCAGGAATTAGACTTTAGAAGTTTAATATAAAAGACACGGACAAACAGTACAACAGTTAGCAGATAGCACGAGGTAGGAGGTGTTTAAGCTTTTGGTCAACACGATGGTATTGTGTTCTAAATTGAATCTTTAAAAGAAGCTTTAATGACTTGAGTCTGTGATATTTTAGACTAGGGCATCTTATCTTAATTGAGTTAAGGATTAAATGGAGGAGAGTTAGTTGCTGTAAGCTACGTGGAGTGTTAGCTTTATCAACAGGCCTTCAGCTGTACCAGACCGTGGGTTTCTTACTGTTTCGGCGTTCCGTGGATCAATTCCGGTGTAGGTTGACGACCGCTGGAAGGTGGAACTACTTCTCGACCGTCGGGAGCCCGTTGGGGGCCGGAGCCGCCTCGGAGCGACCGGGCTTGTCCTGGAGACGCAGTCAGGAGAAACATCTCGGCTGGTGGTTAGCATCTGGAGCTAACAGAGCTGTGGCTTTCTTCCCCATTTGGTTGAGAGAGAGAGAGGCAGACTTGTGTTGTCGGACCTCAGGGGAAGAGGTTGATCATCGGTTCCACGGGGCTTGACCCGGACGGGAGGACCGGCACCTCAGGAAAAGCTTTACTTGTGTAGTGAAGAAAACAGCTGAGCTTGTCTGTCTCCGTGTAGCGCTAACGGAGTACTCCCGTGTCTATGATGTGACACGTCTATTGAAGGAACTGAGTGGTGGCGTGGACCAGTGAGGGAGAGTTTACTAAGTCACCTGACTCAAGCCCTTAAAGTGACAGTTACCTTAAAATGATAATATGCAGTTTTGCTTGTTTTGGGCTCCCTCTGGTGTCCGTTTTAAATTACTGCATTAAAAAGTTACCAGATCATTTCAGCTTCTAAATGCCAATATCTACCTGTTGAAATGTCTCCTCAGCCTTCGTAGCTTTCTACAGGAGCGGTTATTTACTCTTTCAAAGAAATCAGCTGTGTTCAAGCAGGGAGAGATGGGAAAAATCAGGAATCATGAGCTAAAAACACTCCAGAGCTAGCATAACAGCTAGCCACTTTGGGTTAGCCTAACCCTCGTGAGACACGTGACTTCCTGGGTACCGGGACGGCGACGGAGATCTTGCAATCATGGTTTTCCGGCTCTAATCACCAGATGGGGCTAAGTGACTTTTCATTAACTTTGTAAAGGGTCATATTAGCACAGACTGGCTCAAGGAAAAGATTTTAAAATATGAAAAAGTTGCATATTATCACTTTAATAAGTAAATATGAATAATACGGATTTTACCTTTTAGCAAAGTATGTATATGAAATAATACTGAAGCTGGATCAGACATTCAAAATACTGTGGAAGAAAATGCATTAATCATATTAAAGACATTTCTGAACAGTTTAATTAAAGTAGTGTCCTTTAGAAGGAGACACTGAAGAGTCTTTAAGTTTATTATTATAACTAAAGAGTCCTGTGGGTCTTCCGACACAACCGAACCCTTGGAGGAATGTTGATTCAGGTTAAAACATAATAAAGAGTCATTATAATCCAAGTTATTGGGAAAAAATGGATTATTGCTTGTGATGGTCAACAAGGGTCAGAGGTCAGAGGTTATAGCATATTTGATAATGCTACATAATCCTAATGCTACAGACCTCTGTACTAGAATATTAAAACTAAATGATCTGCTGCCAGGTTAACAGGTGCTGCTGCTGACCACTGTGGTCTCTGCCTCCTGGTCCAGGAGACAGTAGGCCTCAGGCCAGTTTGTGAAACAGTCCAGAAGCAGGTCCTGTCAAGTCTTTCTGCAGTATTCCATCAGACAGCTGCAGGGAGTCAAAAGATGACTAGAGTCCCTATGAAGCCTGGGAACACAACCCCACGTTGGTCACTGCCAGCCCCCTTTAGTCCATGCCAGAGCTGGTCTGATGTCAGGGTCCTCTCCCTGTTCATGCCTCCATCATGCCGTATCACTGCTCAAAGGTTGACGGCTGCAGGCAGTTCCTCAGGAGCTACAGCAGCACTTCATGTTGGGGGTGCAGCAGCCTCTGTCCATGCTGAGTCTCTGTTCTGTCACAGTAGTGGCAGTCATCTGGCACATGAAGAGGACAGGGCAACCACTTTCCTGTGTGGAGTTCCCTTCCTGTTGACCACATCAAAGTCGTTTGATGCAGCTCCTCAATCCGGCGTGCCAGGTGGCTCTCAGAAGGACATTAGCAAAGAAGAATGGTTAGTCCAAACCATGAAAGGGAGCAAAATATAAATATTCATACGAGATATGACTATTAGGTTGTTTTATGACTTCAATGTGTGATAGTGGACATGAGACCTCATCAGCCACTGTTCATAGGGACCTTGAGGTGGAGAGGGTGAGCAGCTTTAAGTACCTGTGGGTCCTCATCAGTGATGACCTCACCTGGACTTCTAACACCACACAGGTGGTGAAGAAGGCTCCTCAGCAGTTCTACTTCGTGAAGAGGCTGACCTAACTTGGCATGTCATCAAGGATCCTCAGCAACATCTACAGCTGCATTATTGAGTCCATCCTAAACACCTGCTCCACCATGTGGTACAGCAGCTCTACGTATGTGAAGGACTGCAAACGCCTGAAAGAGTGGTAATCATCAGGACCCCACAGCCCTCTGCAGAGCATTAACCACCAGGGAGTCCACAATAAAGCTGAGACTCCACACCCCCCCAGCATGGACTGTTCTCACTCACACGAGGTATAGAAGTGTGAAAGGCAGGACCACATGACTTACTGCTTCCTACCGTCATCACATTCCTAAACAGACTCACCGCTGTGAGCTACGGTCCATCCTCCCTTGGTATAAATAAAAACTCTTGCTGGTAACCAGGTGTTAAAAGCTTTTCATTTAAAATAAAGCAGCTCTCTGGATTATTTTTCTCTGTATCAAAGTGTTCTAAATGTTTTAAATGATATTTCAGGTCTAAACTATGATCTATGGGTTGAGTTCCACAACATGTGTCATTCTGATGAAGACCCTCCTTCCTCCTAGAGACCCCTTTGCATTATTTCTGACTAGCAAATTTTTCAGCCAATAAAATTCAAATTTCTGCATTGTCTGTTTTCTGTCAACGTGCACGCACTTTGAGCAAACCTATAGCAGTAGGGGGCGCTCTCGTACAGGACGCTCCGTGTGTTTCTCTGTTTACCATCTCAGCCGTTCATGGAGGAGCCAGTCAGAGCTCATTTCTACTAAAAACTTAACCATTCCCCGGCTAATGATGGATTTATTTTTATTTTTAAACATTTCACCTCATAGAATGGAAAGGCAGACCGAGGCGGGAGCTTTGGCGATCCGATCCCCGGATGGGAAAACTGGCTATCGGGACATGGAACATCACCTCTCTGGCGGGGAAGGAGCTGGAGCTTGTGGAAGAGGCTGAGCGATACCGGCTAGATATAGTCGGGCTCACCTCGACACATAGCGTTGGCTCTGGAACCCGAGTCCTGGAGAGGGGTTGGACACTTTTCTTTGCTGGAGTTGATCCGGGTGAGAGGCGGAGGGCTGGGGTGGGCTTTCTGTTAGCACCAAGACTCTCTGCCTGTACGTTGGGGTTTACCCCGGGGGACGAAAGGGCAGCTTCCCTGCGCCTTCGGGTTGGGGAACGGGTCCTGTCTGTTGTTTGTGCTTATGCACCAAATAGCAGCTCAGAGTACCCACCCTTTTTGGAGTCTCTGGGACGAGTGCTGGATAGCGCTCCTACTGGGGACTCCATAGTCCTGCTGGGGGACTTCAACGCTCACGTGGGCAATGACAGCGTGACCTGGAGGGGCGTGATTGGGAGAAAGGGCCCGCCCAATCTGAATCCGAGTGGTGTTCTGTTATTGGACTTCTGTGCAAGTCGCAGTTTGGCCATAACAAACACCATGTTCGAACATAAGGATGCCCACCGGTACACCTGGTACCAGGGCAGCCTAGGTTACAGGTCGATGATTGACTTTATAGTTGTATCATCTGACCTGAGACCATATGTTTTGGACACTCGAGTGAAGAGAGGAGCGGAGCTGTCAACTGATCACCACCTGGTGGTGAGCTGGATCAGATGGCAGGGGAAGATGCCGCGCAGACCTGGTAGACCCAAACGTATAGTGAGGGTCTGCTGGGAACGCCTGGCAGAAGAGCCTGTCAAGATGGTCTTCAACTCCCACCTCCGGCAGAGCTTCGACCGCGTCCCGAGAGCAGTGGGGGACATTGAGTCCGAATGGGCCTTGTTCCGCTCTGCGATTGTTGAAGCGGCTGTTGCTAGCTGTGGTCGCAAGGTAGCCGGTGCCAGTCGTGGCGGTAACCCCCGTACCCGCTGGTGGACACCAGAGGTTAGGGGAGCCGTCAGGCTGAAGAAGGAGGCCTACAAGGCGTGGCTGGTCTGTGGGTCTCCAGAGGCAGCAGACAGGTATCGGAGGGCCAAGCGGGGTGCAGCAGTGGCAGTTGCCGAGGCAAAATCTCGGGCGTGGGAGGAGTTTGGTGAGGCCATGGAAAAAGACTATCGGTCGGCTCCAAAGAGGTTCTGGCAAACCATCCGGCGCCTCAGGGGAGGAAGGCAGCAACTCGCTCACACTGTTTACAGTGGGGACGGGGAGCTGCTGACGTCAACTGGGGCTATAGTCGGACGGTGGAAGGAATACTTTGAGGAGCTCCTCAATCCCACCGACGCGCATTCCGAGGAGGAACCAGAGCTGGGAGACCTGGGGACGGACTGTCCAATCTCTGGGGCAGAAGTTGCTGAGGTAGTCAAACAACTACACAGCGGCGGAGCCCCAGGGGTGGATGAGATCTGACCTGGGTATCTCAAGGCGATGGATTTTGTAGGTCTGTTGTGGCTGACACGTCTCTCCAACATTGCGTGGTCATCGGGGGCAGTTCCTGCTGAGTGGCAAACCGGGGTGGTGGTTCCCATTTTTAAGAAGGGGGACCAGAGGGTGTGTTCCAACTATAGGGGGATCACACTCCTCAGCCTCCCTGGAAAGGTCTACTCCAGGGTCCTGGAGAGGAGGTTCCGGTCGATGGTTGAACCTCAGATAGAAGAGGAGCAATGTGGTTTTCGTCCTGGTCGTGGAACTGTGGACCAGCTCTTTACCCTCGCTAGGGTGATGGAGGGGTCATGGGAGTTTGCCCAACCAATCCACATGTGTTTAGTGGATTTGGAGAAGGCTTATGACCGTGTCCCCAGTGTCACCCTGTGGGGGGCGCTCCAGGAGTACGGGGTTGATGGTCTTTTGTTAAGGGCCATTCAGTCCCTGTACCAGAGGAGTGTGAGTCTGGTCCTCATAGCCGGCAGTAAGTCGGACCTGTTCCCAGTGAGGGTTGGACTCCGCCAGGGCTGCCCTTTGTCACCGGTCCTGTTCATAACCTTTATGGACAGGATTTCTAGGAGCAGCCGTGGTGTGGAGGGGGTGGAGTTTGGTGACAGGAGAATCGCGTCTCTGCGTTTTGCGGATGATGTGGTCCTCCTAGCTTCATTGAGCTCTGACCTTCAGCTCTTGCTGGGGAGGTTCGCAGCTGAGTGTGAAGCGGCTGGGATTAGGATCAGCACCTCCAAATCTGAGGCCATAGTTCTCGACCGGAAAAAGGTGGCTTGCCAACTCCAGGTCGGGAGAGAGGTCCTGCCTCAAGTGGAGGAGTTCAAGTATCTCAGGGTCTTGTTCACGAGTGAGGGAAGGAGGGAGCGGGAGATCGACAGGCGGATTGGGGCAGCGTCTGCAGTGAGGCGGACGCTGAACCGGTCTGTTGTGGTGAAGAAGGAGCTGAGCCAGAAAGCAAGGCTCTCGATTTACCGGTCGATCTACCTCCCAATCCTCACCTGGTCATGAGCTTTGGGTAGTGACCGAAAGAACGAGATCGCGGATACAAGCGGCCGAAATGAGTTTTCTCCGCAGGGTGGCCGGGCTCAGCCTTAGGGATAGGGTAAGAAGCTCGGACATCCGGGAGAGACTCGGAGTAGAGTCGCTGCTCCTCCATATCGAAAGGAGCCAGTTGAGGTGGTTCGGGCATCTGGTAAGGACGCCTCCTGGACGCCTCCCTCGGGAGGTGTTCTGGGCATGTCCTGCCGGCAGGAGACCCCCAGGTCGACCCAGGACAAGCTGGAGGAAATACATCTTCAGTTTGGCCTGGGAACGCCTGGGCGTCCCAGCTGAGGAGCTGGTGGACTTGGCCGGGGAGAAGGTGGCCTGGGCTGCCCGACTTGGAATGCTTCCCCCGCGACCCGGACCCGGATAAGCGGAAGAAGGCGAGGCGAGAATGGCAAGGCTTGCCAAGGATACACGTTTATTTTGGTCACAAACTTCATTCATGACCAAGTCATTTCTAGGTTCAGCTTCAGAGTCCAGCAGCAGCTCTCAGAAGCAGCAGGGACAGAGAGGACTCAGAGCCTCGTACAGTGTGAGAACATGATTTGTGAACTGTGAGTGATTGAACCCTACAATGTAATCGTAGTTTGAGGAAGAGTTGTACAGTTTATGCCCAGCTTACAGACCAAGGTAATGCGCCGTGTGCACACCCGCACGTTGAAGTGTTTTGGAGGAGCCGTTGGACGTTGGATTCAAAAACTGCTCTTTTGCTGAAATGATGACTGCTTTATCTAAAGTTGTTGAAACTAGTTAATTTTCATCCTCTGAGATGTCCAGGGTTAGTTTGTCAATCACAAAGATCTGTAATGAATATTCTAGTGTGTGTGGAGTTCTGTCAGGATGACATAGTGACCCTGAGCAAAAAAATACCACAGTAATCAAACTGTCAGAACTTTGCTCAGGACATGTCAGATCAAAAGTCTGCATGAGGCTTTAACTCAGTCTGATCAGCTGAGCTCACAGTCAGTCTCTCCTCCCACAGAACGTGATCTCCACAACGCTCCGTCTTCGGTCATTTCTCTCCATAACTCCATATTTCCTGTCTCCCTGACAGCTGTTTGATCCTCTGCTGCGTTCACCACCATTATCTTAATATTAGCGTCGTAACTCTGCCTCCGTTCTGTTCATTTGACCCACTTTTAATAAAGTCTGTTCCTGTTGGCATTCTTTACAAACGCTGGCGCGTCTGAACCAGGCGGACTGTGATTGGTTATCTTATCATCTACTTCCGACTGTTACGTTTGCTGATTGGTTCTTTTGTATGTTCATCACATTCTTCCCGTTTTCTGATTGGATTTCGTCACTGTCAATTCTCGTCTCGTCTTTCATTCCTGACGACAATGTTGGCTAATTTAGTCTTCGCCTTTTTCCATTTTATATTTTTGAATTTTGTTTAGTTTTCATTCGGTAAAATATATTCACGAAAAAAATAACGAAAATATTTTGTCAACGAAATTACTACTGTACCTAAATGCAGATTATACACCGTACTTATTGTATATATAATGGGTAGATCATTTAGTTTTATCGTCATGTTTGTTTTTTTATATTTTGTGATTCCTATTCTCTTCGTCTTCCTCATGGACTGGTGGGGCGGCGCCCTAGCGCCCCTATGGACGGGCCGCCACTGGGGAGAGATTGTTTTGGCTAGAAGTCAAGGCCGACAACATGCAGGAACATAGTCTGCCCCCCCTCAGTCTATGTTCCAGAAACGTCACCTCTTACTGTATGAAGCACCAGTTTTGGGGGTGGAGCTTAAGCTTAAGTTCAGCAGCAGCAAGTCCCCCGAGGATGTGTTGGAGGGCCTCAAAAGCAGCCATGAAGGCGGTGCAATGCACCAAAATGTCATCCAGGTATACAATACGCCCCTACCAGAACCCTGTCCACCTCTCTTATAAAGCTGGTGCATTACGAAGGCCAGTGGAAGAACTTTCAACTGTCAGAGCCCCTCACTAGTCACAAAAACAATATTGGGTCTGGCCTCAGGGGTGAAGGGAGCCTGCCAGTAGTCGCTCTGTAAGTCAAGGGAGGAAAACCAGGGCTGTACGTTAACTTTTTTAGCTCATAGCACTGGTGCTACAAAGGTTGCAGGTTTTGTAGCACAGAACAAAAAGTTGTAGCACCAGCATAAAAATTCAGCTACAATCTCTAAAGCCAAAATTAGTACCCATCGTTTTAACACACTGAGAAAGTGCTTATTGTGAAAACACAATAACAAGAAATATCTTTAAACATGTTTATATGTCAATGTAATTTCAAGAAGAACATTTAATTCATTCAAATTAGTGTAGATTTTTTTCAAAGTGCGAGTGTGAGCTGAAAAATGTTTGCACAAAACCACAAAAACAGATGTTTTCAGCTGCTATAATCTTTGATTTATTAATAAAATGCAGAAACTGTTATAATTCTACTTTATATTACTTATTTTATGAACTTTGACTCATCTATTTTAAGCTTCTGCTCTGTAGCACTTTGAGATTGTGAAACATAAAGTGCTATATAAATTAAATTTATTATTATTATTATTATTAATTTCGATGTTGAAAGCAAATTCACAGGCAGACAGTTTTTATGGTGTACAGTGAGACTGTGATGTTTTAAAAATGTTCATTTGTCTCCTGATTCTGAATCTGCTGCATAGTTCTTGCTAAACAGATTTTACTTCAGTAAATAAATGTTATTAAAACTTTTGTCTGCTGTCCATTGCAGTCCAAGACTGCAGAGCATTTAAATATAATGACCTTTTACTGTGCCACCCTTCTTTGCCCCTGTCTGGACCCCCCAAGAAAAAAGTTCTAGATCCGCCCCTGGGGCTGAGCTGCGTTCAGCGGGGTCAGACTCCGGTGTGAAGCCTCGCCTCCCCCTGACTCGGACCGTGGACTCGTTAACAGACATCAGTGTGACCCGTTCAGATTTATCAGTTCCTCTGGTTTAATGTGTGTCTGAAGCACAGGGACACTTTCAGTCACAAAGAGTTTTTTCCAAACAGCTAGAACTGATGGAACTCCGTCGCTAGACTCGCCAGTCGACTCGACGCAGAACTTTAATCCATACAAGTGCGCAAATATAGGCGATATATATTTAACATGCTTTACATTGTTTCAAAGTCATCATCACGGCTCCTGCGAAGGGTCGGGTGTCGTCCCGCACCAGTGCGTTGAGCCTGGGTGTTTCCAGTACTGGCGATCTTGTGCCAGCTGCGCCACGGCATGACGGCAACTCCGGATTGTTGGGAGGTCGCCCGCAACGACATGGAACCATCGGGTGCGGCCGGGGTTTAGGTCGTGGTCGTCTCCAGGCTGCGGCCCTCGGGTCAAAATGCAGAATGGCTCTGGTCGGATGATCAAAACGGAGACGAAGGACGTGCCCGAGCCAGCGGATGCAGCGCGTTGCGCTGCCAGGCAAGATGCTCTGCACTGGCGCCGCGCCTGCGTTCTAGCGCTAGGTTGGAGACCCGCTGAGGCCACCTGACATTGTTTGTAAAATATATATATATTAAGTTAATTCTGACGATGTGGCGGTGCGCCACGATCAATTACATGTAGAGGAAACCCTGATCGCACAAGTGCTACGTCTAAAAATAGTTTGTAGCACAGACTGTTTTTTTAATCGCACGTGCGACAAATATGTCGCACTGTACAGCCCTGAAAACCCAAAGGACCGCGCAACCACATCCAGCATCTCTTCAACATGATAAGGCTAAGAATCTTTCTTAATCACATCGTTAGTGTGTGAAGTCCACACAGAACCACCACTTGTCTTTGTCCTTCTTTGGCACCATGACAGCTGGTGAGGCCCAGGGTCTGGAGGAGGGCTCAATGCCCCCAGCCTGCTGCTTCTTATGAAGAGCCTTCTCCTACCATAGGGAGGCACCTGGTTGGGACTCTCCTGTGTCTATGAGACCAGTGAGTCCCACATCATCCTCTGACAGGGAAAACTATGTGAGGAGTTGCCAGAGTGCTCCCTGTTCCTCAGTTCCTAATCCAGACATTCATTCACTTCCTCCCCAGTCAGACCCACGGCCAGCTCTAGGGCTTTTTCTGCAGCTGACCACTGCCTAACTTTCATTAAAAGTTCAAAGTGAGCATGTATCCCTCCCAGTCAGCTTTACGGTCATATTTAGGAGGTTTCACAGGTGAGGCGAGGACTGGTTGGCTAGACTTGATTGTGTTTTTCCAGATCCCGTCACTAACGAGGGGCACGGGGGGATTTTGAGTAGACGTGGTGTGCATACCAATCATCAAAGGCTGGTACTCACTTGAGTACCTCGTTGAAAAATGGCCGTGCACCCGTCTACAGTATTTGGACCTGAACACCATCAAGTGATCATTTCAGATAACAGCTGATCCTGATGCAGCCGGGCCACAGCCTTTCCTCCTGACTCTGTCTGAAGCACCACCATGTTCTCCCTCACAGCTGGCTCATATTTTACCAGTGAAGTAAATAATTGTGCATCGCTGCTTTAACCTAAAAGGCATGCCTAAACATGAGATCATGTTTGGTATGTGCTGTAAAAGCACTGCATTTATGATTATAAATAGGGATGTTCCGACTGGCACCTCAGTATATTGTGGACTTGCTGAACATTTACACACCAGCAAGATCTCTCAGGTCAGCAAATCAGCTGTTGTTGGAGGTCCCCAGGACCAGGCTGAAGTCCCGTGGCGACAGAGCCTTTGGGGCGGCTGCCCCCCCCCCCCCCCCCCCCCCCAAGCCTGCTGCTGAACATTCGCTCTGCACAGAGCCTTGGATCATTTAAATCTCTTTTAAAGACTCATCTCTACACGTTGGCTTTTAATACTGGATAAGTGTGACTCCTGTACCAACTTTTATTGCTTTTATTATTTTTAATGTTGAATGATTTTATGTTTTTAATGTTTAGTTATTTTATATAATGTTCAGCACTTTGGTCGACACTCTGTTGTTTTTAAAGGGCTCTACAAATAAAGGTTGAGTTGAGTTATCACTTTTTTCAAAACCGATCCGATACCGATACTTAAATCTGGGTACTCGCCAATACCGAGTACCGATACTTCTACCACACAAAAAAATGCAACAAATTGGAATACAGGTTTTATTTTTTCTTCTCTGCTTTTTACAACAAATAACTGAGTTAGATAAAAAAAAAATATATATATATTAATAAAAATGATCACAAAACTAAAATATAAGGTGAAAAATAACCATTTTCTGTGATTTCACAGTGAAATTATTGCAGTTTTCCACATTTTAACCAAATAAAATGAACTATTTGGCACCATCTCCAGCTCTCAACCCACACTGTTCCTCTTTAGCTCAATAGCTCCCCCTAGTGTTCAATATAGGACACTACAACAGAAATCACAAGTCACAGACAGTGAAGCCACTGGTATCGGTTGCTGGTAACGGGTAACTTTAACCGATACGATACCAGTATCGGTATCGGCCCGATACGATACCAGTGGCCTGATACCGATACCAGTATCGGTATTGGTGCATCCCTAATTATAAAGATTCTGATGTAAACTCTTTGAACTCGTTATTGCTGTATCATCATCAGTCTCAGGAGCAGGAGTCACGTTAATGCAGTGGTTCCCAAACTGGGGGGCGCGCCCCCTAGGGGGGCGCGGTGTAACAGCAGGGGGGGCGCGGGATGATTTATTCAGTTATTAATTAAAAAATTAAAAAATTTTATTTAAAAAATATTTATTTTTTGAGTGCTAGGCAGGGTTATCTGGGGTGAATGGGAGAGATTGACCTTGCCTCTGCCTTGCTGCCCCCCCCCCCCCCC
>SSNR01000222.1:1100097-1111615 GCA_006937965.1 Callopanchax toddi | reverse complement strand
GGGGGGGGGGGGGGGGGGGGGGGGGGTGCCATGCTCCAAACACCTCAGCTCTCTCCTCACCTGGAGGAGCAGCGGCTCTACTCAGAGTCCCTCCTGGATGTCCGAGCTCCTCACCCTATCCCTAAGGCTGAGCCCGGCCACCCTGTGGAGGAGACTCTTGTCGACCGCTTGTATCAGCGATCTCGCAGGAGAGAGTTCAGAGTCAGAAAACTACGCGGTTTTTGATTATTTTTTTTTATGCTGTGACTACAGCTGACAGTCTTCCTGTCCATATAAAACCATGAGGTTTGGACATACTGACTCGTTCTAGTGAGAGTCCATTACAGTATTATTTCAAATGAATGAACGTTAAATGCTGTTGAAAATGTCATTATCATTACTCTAAAAATGAATAAGTGACAAATAAAAAAAGATTCTGACTGGATTTTTCTGACCGTCAGTCAACATGATGGACAAAGTCTAGACTGACCTCTGGTCAGAGGGGAAATTACAACAGTCTACTGATGCTTCAGAGGAGGAGCAGAATCCAGGTGAAGTGTGAATACTGGAGCTGTTTTTAAGAGCAGGTGACAGTGTAATCCTGTAAACCAGAGCAGAGACAGGACACATGCTGCTGCTGGTGGGAAAGGGTGGAGGATGAGGGTAAATCACAGGATCAGATTCATTCCATTGGTATTCTGCTGCTTCAGTCAGAGAGCTGGAGGTTCCTGAGGAAAGGGAAGAGCTCCACCAAGTGGCTGGAAACATCTGAGCTCAGTGACTCACTCTCACACTTTAGAGGTTGTTTCTGGTCATTTGAGGGTCGTTTCCTTCTTGTCTTAAAGGTTGTTTAGGGCTGTTCTGTTTTAGGGCCATTTTAATGTTGGTTTTAGGGGGTTTTATTTCCTTATTTAGGGGTCATTTGATGGTCGTTTTAGACTTGTGTTATTGTTGTTTTGAGGGTGTTTTAGTGTTTTTTATGGTTGTTTTAGGGGTTCATGTTGTCATTGTCTTTTTTGGGTCCTTTCAGAGATTTTTTGTTGTCGTTTTAGGTTAGTTTTAGGGATGTTTGATGGTTATTTCTGGCATATGTTAGGGCTCCTTTGCTGTCATTTTAAGGTTGCTTCATGTTATTATTAGGGTTGCTTCAGGATTGTTTTTATTGCTTTGACCAGCAGATTTTTGTGTTGTCATTTATCTCAGATGCACATTATGCAGTTCTGCATGAAGTAATGTGCACTAATTGGGGGCTGCAGTTTGTCTGGTTACTGCGTCTTCTACAAGCAGACCCAGCTGCACAATCAACTGACAGGGGCGACATTGTGTATATATATACACTGTAGCGTAAATATAACCTGATTTTATTGTTATAATACGGACACACTTCTGCAAGGCTATTAGCTTAGTTATGTCGGTTTTAATGCTAAGATGCTAGCTACCTTCACTAAACTAATTGTTATGCAGGACTTTAGGTTCTTGTGATTCAAAGGGAAGACCTACGTACGTTATATTTGGAAGTTATAACCCAGAAGCAGACTTAGACTACAGTTATTTTATTAAAGAAACAGATTGAACGAACAGACAGATATGAGGTAGACGGTGCATCTTAAGAGATTCTTCTGATGTTATTAAGCTGAGAGTTAATGACGAGAGCCCGTGAGATATTAATATCTCTAGGGAGTCGGAGCTAGTTAGGAGGGGAACTGAGCCTAACTTGAAAGGAGTGTTATTTATCAAGAGCCTCGGTTTACCAGATCGGAGTTGGTACCTTGCTGAGACCGCTCCGGGACCACCTCGGCGTGGATTTGAGGTTTCGTCGGGAGGCTGTGAGAACCTGACGAAACCCGGTCTGGTCCCCGGTGACGTGAAGTTACCGAAGGCACGGAGGTGTCTGATGAGTCGGCCAGCGGCTCCATGATCGGCTGGTGCAGAGGCTAACAGGCTTTCCCCATGGCTGGTGAACAGAAGCAGACGGATGGTGTCTAGCTTCTAGCCGGGGGAAATTGTCCTCGACTGCTTGGGACTAAAACCCAAACCGTGCAGTCGGCATCAAGGCCCACCGTGTAGCGGAGAAAACGGAGGGCTTGTTCTCTCGTTGTAGGTTAGACGAGAACTGTTTAGCTTCCAGACAGGAAGCCGGACAGAGGGAACTTTGGATGCGTGGCCCAATGGGAAGGCGTTATCAAGTCACGTGGTTCTCATCATTAAGGAAACCCAGGAAAAAACTTAGATGGATTATTAATATGCTTTAACCTTTTAGCAAAAGCAGAAAACATGAAATAATACTGATGCAACATCAACATTCATTAATACTGGAAGAAAATGAATGAATCATATTAAGACATTTCTGGACAGTGGATTAAAGGTAGTGTCTTTTTAGAATGAGACATCAAAGAGTCTTGAGTTTAATTATTAATTAAAGGAAATGTTCTGAGTCTTCCGACACAACCGGGTCCTGGAAGGAATGTTGATTCAGGTTACAACATAATAAAAGAGTCATTTTAATCCAAGTTATTGGGAAAAAGATGAGTTATTGTAGTGATGAACCAGAGGTCAGAATCAGAGATAGTAACGCCTTTGCCGGCGCTACAACACACACACACACACACACACACACACACACACACACATATATATATATATATATATATATATATATATATATATATATATATATATATATATATATATATATACTTTTTTTTTCTTCTTCTTCTTCTTACTAACCTTTATTTAAGTCCCATTGAGATTCAGAATCTCTTACAAAGCAGTCCTGGACCCTGGACCCTTAGGGCATGTTGTGATTTTTTGGTTTGCTTGGCAACAAGTAATTGATTCACTCAAACTTGAGTCATTGTGTGTGAGTGAAGTTTGAGCAGCTAAGGAACACTCGTACTGACTCATATGCTCCGTGACACACAGGAGCTCACAGCGCCTCCCTCACCAGGCCCCTAAGGGGGATAGGTTCCTACCCTGGTTTTTGACCCCTCAGAGTAACACTCTGGTCTACAGTCGACATTAGTCGACTTGGTCGGGGGTGCAGCACCAGGTTACAGGTCCGGGGGGGAGGGGGGGTGTCTGGGGTGCAACTCTGACTCACATCTCCCCAGCACAGTAGCTCAAAACAAAGCAGCAAGACTGGTTCTTGGTTGTTCCTTAAGAGCCAATACCATAGAAATGCATAATCGTCTTTCATGGCTGATGGTCAAGCAAAGACTATCTGCTCATACGCTACTATTTTTTAAAAGAATTATTGACACCCAGACTCCTAAAATGCTCTATAATAATACAATTTTCCACTCAAATGTGCATTCCCAGTTAACTAGAGGTGCAAACTTTACCTAAACCTACGACAGATTTTATGAAGAGAACTGTGTTTTTAGATCTATTTTGTTGTGGAATAATCCTCCGGCTGAGGTTCGTGATGAGGGTAAATTCAGCTTCAAAAAGATACAGACTGCAGCTGTACGCTAAATCATGACATCATCTGGATCAGTTCATTGAGTGGTTGTTATATGACATGCGTGTGCTGATTTTACTTAGTTTTGAACTGAAGTTTGTCTTATTGTTCTGTTTTTTGATCTAATAGTGATTGTGTATAATAGTTTAATAGTTTTTAGATGTGATTGTGTTGCATGTACTGCTTGGACCCCAGGAAGACTAGCTGTCATCTACCCGTCATCCTTTTTAATGAACAACAATAAAAATAAATACATTAAAAAAAACTGAGCCTACCTAGGGGAACCCCCCCCCCCCCTCTCCCCCCTGCCGTTTTCTTTGGGTTTTTTTTTTTTTGTTGGTTTTTTTACAAACTGCTGGCTGTAATTTCTCATGGTGGGCTGCCATGAAAACAAAGCCTTGATTGACTGATTTAAATCTTTCTCCTACAGCCAGACTATTTTATGGACAATAACTCAATTTGGGTTTTTTCATAATGATGTTAGCATTTATTAAACGGACATTAAAAGGGCTCAAATCTGATCAGTTAGTTGGTTTTTTAACAGAATTGAAGGTTTTGTTTTCGAGCTGTTGTAGCAGACAGAAGGTCCACAGATGTCAAAGGTCATCCTTCTGGTCAGACCACAGGAGTAAAGACCCAGAGCCAGTCGTCCTCAGAACATCATTAACATCTTTTAACACAAAGCTTTATTCTCTCCACACCCAAACACAACAATCAGAGACTCTTCTTCTCTGCTCTGAAGCTACACATGTCTCTGAATAAACGCAGAATAATATTCTTCCTCTTCAGGCTTTGGTTACAATGTTTACTTATCAAGATGAGTTTATTCAGTGTCTTTAATGTTGATGATTCAAGTCTTAAACAAAGATTATTTGAAATACATTAATTTAAGTATAATCTAGTTGATGATTTAATCACGTTTCATTTTAATATCAGTCCATTAATGATGACCTTTAATGAGCTTAAACCATGGTTTTAAGTCAGGTGTATCCTGAGTTTCATGAACACGTTGTGATGATGGATACGTTGGTAACACCTCCTCATTTTCCAGATTTAGGATTGAGTAGCTGCATTTCTTTCTGTAAAGTGTTTCCAGATTTCTCCACCACATTCTACCTGACCCCTCCAGTGATGGAGCAGCACCAGGCCTTTAATCACAGATCGCTTCATTGGCCTAAGAGACCACCTCCAGTCTGAGAGCAGCTGTCTCAGAAAGAAAAGAAAAAACATCTGAGTTCATTTGATGCTCGTCCTTTTTGAACAGCTAGAACCTCCATTTTGATCTGAATAGTGTTTATGAATCCAGCTCCAGTTTGTCAGAACTGCTAAATTAAAATCTGCACCATCTGCAAGCCCAGGTGACCAGCCTTCCTACCTGGGACCAGTCACACCAGTCTAAGTGATACTGATCACCAGGTCATCACGAGTCACCACCCGAGTCCTGAGGTAAACCTTCTTTGACCGACTCCACAAGGCCGTCTGGATCCACACTGGAGCTCAGTCTGGTCCAGTGGCCTTTGGCGAGACTGGTGTCAGATGTTAATCCTTCAGAGATAATTAATCAATCATCCATAGTACTTAATAAAGTCAGCAGGTTTATTGGATTCATTTCCAAACTTCACACGTTTCCATGAAACTCCCATTAGACCTTTTATATCCTTTGATAAATGTTTTGTGTTTTTATTTTGTTAATCATTAGTTAGATTTTTTATTAAATAAAAATTATTTTTAAAAAGTGAAATTTGCTTTTGTGTCAGATTATGAATGTTTGTGATTTCTTGTTAACCCAAATGAACCTATCTTCAGCCAATTAGAGATTAAAAGATAACAAAATATCTATAACTTTATGAGTATTAATATTTCGTTTGATTATTTTAATATCTGATTGACAGCTTACTAAAATGTACCTCATTACACTGAATATAATCAGATAGGATCCTGGAGAGATGAAGAGACAGACTGGCTGGGCTGGGGATTGAACCCTGACCTCTCACACCGTAGACGGCTTCTATTTGTACATTTTTATAGCATTTTATTGGAGCTGGACCTTATTGTGGCCAACATGATGAACTGGACAGTTAGTCAAAAGGACATAAATGTTCATGATGATGTCTGAAAAGGTTCTGGAGATATTTGAGGTTAGACCTCTACGCCACAGATGGAGCACGTTCTGCTTTTACACACAGCTTTGGTTCTCTTTCTGAACAACAGTAGATATCTATTTGATTCAGCGAGTCAGACTGCTGATCTCTGGAGGACTGACTGGTATGTGTGGTGGTTTGATGTGATGCAGCAGAAACCTGCAGTGTGTCGGTGCTTCCTGCAGGTGGCACTGTTTGGTCATATGCTGCATGTGGAAACGACCCTCCAGTCAAGCTCTAGGTGTCGTTAGAGCTTCAGCCATCCATCGAACTCAGGACCTCTTTGTTTCCTCACAGCCTTCCCAATTTTTTTGTATTAAGAACACTTTTCTTTTATTGGTCGGATGAAATATGCTAATTTTTTGAGACAGGAATTTTGGGTTTTCATGAGCTGTATGCCAAAATCATCAATATTAAAACAATAAAAGGGCTTGAACTACTTCAGTTGTGTGTAATGAATCTAAAATATATGAAAGTCTAATGTTTATCAGTACATTACAGAAAATAATCAACTTTATCACAATATGCTCATTTTTTGAGAAGGACCTGTATGTTTGGACATAGTGTTTGTTATGGCCAAACTGTGACTCGTAGAGGAGGTCAATAACAGAACACCAATCAAGTTCAAAATGGGCCGTTCTTCCAATCACGCCCCTTCAGGTCATGCCATCATTGCCCACATGAGCGTTAAAGTCTCCCAGCAGGACTATGAAGTCCCCCATTTAGCACTCATCCCAGAGATTCTGGTGGCAGTGTCAGGTACTGTGAAACTCTGATGTTCTCATCTAGCACTCCTCCCAGGGACTCCAGGAAGCGTGGGTACTCTGATCTGCTATGGTGCATAAGCATAAAGAGTCAGGACCCATTCCCTGACCTGAAGGCACAGGGAAGCTGCCCTCTGCCTCTCACCCAGAATAATTCCAGAGAAGAGAGTCCAACCCCTCTCAAGGACTTGGGTTCCAGAGCTAATGTTGTGTGTTGAGGAGAGTCTAACCATATACAGCTGGTACCGCTCAACCTCCTCCACAAGCTCTTCTCCCCCACCAGAGGTGACATTCCATGTCCCAACAGCCAGTTTTAGCATCTGGGAACTGGACTGCCAGGTCTCCTGACTTGGACTGCCACCTGATCCACATTGACCCTCCATGCTCCTCCTGCAGGTGGTGGGTCCACAGGTGGATGAGCCCATGTAACTGGCCCTGTGGGCAAAAGCCCAGCCACCAGGCACTCGCTCATGGACCCACATCCCAGGCCTGGCTTTAGGGCATGACCCCAGTAATCCTCGTGGCCAGGTACGCTTGTGTTTTCTATATGAAATATCTTCTGAACCACTCATTAGGTGCGTTTCCACTATCAGAACGTTAAGGTATTTTTATTGTAACTATCCAGAATGCGTGTGTCTCTACTTCACTGGACTGTTCTGACAGGGCCCTCTTCCATGCCGTTTCAGGGACCAACGGAGAACCTGAGCTCAGGAAGGTACTCAGAAAGGCCTAGTAGATTGCTGGGTTGGACTTGTGGTTAACTCATGCTGACTGGTTATGGGACATGGGAAACGATAATGAAAGCAGACGTTGGAGAACAACCACCATTTGAAAAGTTACGAGAGTTGTTGCTGTAGCAAAAGTATGGCAGCGAAAAATGATAAATGGATCGAGCAGGAGTTGTGGGCGCTGTGATGTGTAGAGGGGATTTGACTCTTAGCACAGACATGAGAAGATTTTATTGGACCATTCTACACCTGAAGGTAACTAACTTTAAGTCTTGTAGATGTTTGAATTACCCTGCTAGCCTTCACGTTATTTCGTTTTAACTTGCTCAACAACTCGTGTATTCAGTCAGCTTGTTATGCTAATGTGAGCTAGCAGGCTAGTCAGAAGTAGCATGAACTCCTCTACCCATGAACAGGTGTTAGGATAGAACATCACAACACGTTAGATGTTTCAGTGATGCTTTTTATGAGGTAATGATGGTTAACGTTTCACTCTGGGTGGATTTTGTTACCTTGTGAGGTGTTTTATCCGACCAGCTCTTTAATGTAGGCCGCTACATTGTTAAACTGAATGAAGTCTCAAATGTTTGCTCTTTTATTATTTCAGAGCCACAGACCCTGACAACATCTTTTACTGAGGCTCCACTGAGCAGCAGCACTCCTACTCACCAAATGCACCGAAAAGTAAGTGTCTTTTTGTTCATCCGTGCACTTTATTAACAAAAACATACGTTTTACATCCCTATAGTGCAATTACACAACGGTTGTAAATAACCAACAGCATACATTAGTTTTAAAGTCACCTGGAAAGCAATATCAATCATTATCCATGTGCAGTACTTTATTATTTTTTAGCATAAATCTCACTGTATTGTGCTGCTGTGGGCTGTTATGTATGGAGGTACTTTTTTTGCAAAAAGATTCACACAATTGTACTATGCTATTTGTAGTTTTTCTATCCTCTACAAAAACAAAACAATTACAACTACTCAAGTTTGCAAAAACAATTTGAAACTTCTGTTCTTTGATTCATAAAATCAAAAAAACTTTTCTACAAATACAAAACCACTATTCAGATTTGTAAATACAAGTTTACAAATCTTTGAATCACAAATCTAGAATTTCTTACTCACATATTTTTGCTGCTATTAATGCAGCAAATACCGTATGTTGAAATCTACACACCTGTATAATAAACAATAAACCTGCATGTTTTTACAGCAGTTACACATTCACTGAGATTTGTTTCTATGCAAAAGACTACAATTGCAATATTAGGTCTGAAACCTTAAAGTAATGATGTTTCTATACTTTTTTAAAGGTTGCCTGGGATTAACTGTACTTGGACAGCTGGTGGTGACAGTGGTGTACATGTGGTCACTGAAAACAGCTCTTCATCATTTGGTATGGACAGCTCAGCACCTAACACTTCAGCTACTGGACCAACAAACCCTCCTGATTCCACACAAGCTGAAACAGATGGTCCTGGTTAGTATTTTCTACAATTAGTTTCCATGATGAGAGCCTCACAGGCTCTGATAAAGAACAGTGTTTTTCAACCACTGTTCCGCAGCACACTAGTGAGAAATCATCAGGTGTGCCGTAGGAAATTATTCAATTTCACCTAAATGGTCTAAAAAACACTATTGGTTATTTATTAATTATTTATTCATTCTTAACGAGTTACAATGACGGCAGTCGTGCCACAAAGCCTACGTTAAAATGTCACACAGTGGGGAAATTGGTGCATTTTTTCCTTTGTTTACTTAGTTTTTCTTTCGCATGATTTGTTGGTTTGTATTTTTCCCCCTTTGTGAACCCCCAGACACACGGGTCTGTGTGAAGCGGGGTGATTGGTTGACGAGGCGCAGGTGAAGCGCATGAACTGATGAGCACCTGTTTTAAAAGAAGCTGGAATGGGAGGATGAGGTGCGCACAAGCAGAGGAGACAGACTGAAAAAACAGGACAGAGAGAACGAGGAGGGCGCGCGCTGAAGAGAAATGTGCAAGTTTGAGCATGGCGTGGATGTCCGGTGAGGATGCACGGTGCGTGCGTCTGTCCCTCGGGAGCGCTGAAGAGAATGTGGAGCCACACGTCTCAGAAGGGTTGTCTTGGGAGGAGACCGGAGGGAGGGACGAGGTGCACATTGTAACCAGGAGAGGACCCGAGCAGTCAGGCTGGTAACGTTGCTAGGCAACGTGACGCACCCGGGGAGCGACGGCAGTCTTGTGCGTGGCTGAGGACCGGGTGAGCATCGGCAGACGCCTGGAGAAGCACTCCGGTGGAAATGTGCGTTTGAAGCAAGGCTGAGCTCTTGTCAGCATCATTTCCTGCTGTCCAGATGCTCAAATCAGACCTTTGACGCACGCAGCCCGTGCCAAGGTCCTCCTTCTGAGGATCCAGCCCGCCCCACTCGCTTCACCTGTCTACGTGGTCGCCGTAAAACTCAGCCCTCCGCTCCGTCCTTTCACCACAAAAACCGAAAAGGATCGGCGGTGAAACTGGACGTCTCTAGCCTTATAGGTTTATTCCAGCCAGTGGAAACGGCGGGTCGCATCCAAAGGACATTTGTTGGATGACAGCTGACTGAGCCAAGCTGAAGAGCCGCAGAGCGCCACTGAACTTGCCGTCCTGCGCGCTGCGCCTGTCAACTTGACCAGTGACGAATCCTCCACATCTAGTCACAGCGTGAGGCCAGGGCTTCCGATCGTGTTACGCACAGAGGTCAGTGCCCAAACTGGAGCGTTCACGCTCTGTGCGTCCTGGCCTTTGGTTCGTTTCTGGCTCGACACGCACGCCAGCTACAGCATCGCTGAGCTGATAATTTTAACTGGAGCTGGACGTCAGCTGGGCGCACAGATCACCATCCTGCCACTGAGGAACAAAGACCTGAATGGGTTTGGATCCAGATCTGGGTTTTCCCCTCAGACCTGGTCTAAATGAAACCATGGTGAAGCTGATGGAGTCCAGTCAGCATCACCTGGATTTACTGGTTTTATACAGTTTTAGATTAAACACTGAGTTCCTCAAACCCAGACCCTAACCCTATTAGAAAAGATAAACCAGTACCAAACCCACACTGGTCTATAAACAATAGAGACCCTCATTAAAACGAGGCAGAGCCTCCAGACCAGACCCTGGGTCAGTCTGAACACTGCAAAAAATGATTCTCTCATCCAGGTGTTTCCACATGTTGGAAATCTTTTAGTATTAATATTTTAAGACAATAAAAGTTTTGTGTACTTCTGCACAATTGGCTTAAGAAATATTTGTTTATCTTGTGTTTTGTAAAAGAGTTTTGAATAAATGTGAAGATTTTCCAAATGTACTTGTAATTTTTCTTGCATGAAAACAAGGAGAAAAACATGCACTTGTTGTTTATAGGTCATTATTTTAGGATTGTACTGGTCCGGCCCACTGGACATCTAATTTGTCTGCATGTGGCCCCTGAACCATAACGAGTTTGACACCCCTGTACTAATGTTTTAGAGCCTGCTGTGTTGACAGACTTTGTCATAGAAACTTCATTCTTGTTTTAAAATAATCAGGGGACTTTGGACTACAAAATATTGAGGAACCATGTTGGAATCTCAGACAATCTTTTTCTAATTACATTGCAAATCAACAGCTAATGCGCCACACAACCACTTTAAATGAATGAAGCTGCCTCCACTTTTTGATGTATGACAGCTTCCTGAGACACTTACACCTTGAACTTATCCAGGTGTTCTCTGTATGTCCCTTACTAATTAACCTTTTTTTAAACAGTTTAGCTAGGAATACATTTTAGCTCTGGTCTTTAGACATTTTCAGAGGTTTGAGCTGTTTTTTTCTGACGTCACCTTTTGATTGAGCTGTTTCTCTGTCAGTCTATTTAACTAACGCTTTGCTTTACAATTACCCATTTATATTTTAACTACCATTCTACATTACCGTAATGTCTTTTTTACACTGTACTTTTTAGCTATTCTTGTACTATTTAGCCATTCTTTTTTAAGGTGTTGCTAGATTTTTTACTTTTTCTGCCGGCGTAAACTCTTTTGCAAGTTATTGCCTTTTGCTATTTTTTATGTTGCTAACCATTTGAATGTTCAAGCAATCTTTTCATCTAAATTGCACTTTTTAAACAAATTTCAACTCTTAAATTCCAGCAAATCAGGTATTCTGCATTATATGACATTTCTACTTTATTTTAGCTAAAATTGATCTTCATTAAATCAGGTATCAGCCAGTTTTAAATGGTTCATCTCTTCCTGGCTTTCAGTGACTTTTTTCAGTTTAGCTTATGTGGAACTTAATTTCAGTTTTTAACCATTTTTCAGAGGATGTAGCAGTTTTTTTGCCAACTTAAACTTTAGATTCAGCTGTTTCTCAGTCTGTCTTATACTGATTTAACTGTCCTTACACAGTTCAGCTTAGATTAAGCTATTAATCAGTTTTTAAGT
>SSNR01000222.1:1063958-1100087 GCA_006937965.1 Callopanchax toddi | reverse complement strand
ACACGCACGCCAGCTACAGCATCGCTGAGCTGATAATTTTAACTGGAGCTGGACGTCAGCTGGGCGCACAGATCACCATCCTGCCACTGAGGAACAAAGACCTGAATGGGTTTGGATCCAGATCTGGGTTTTCCCCTCAGACCTGGTCTAAATGAAACCATGGTGAAGCTGATGGAGTCCAGTCAGCATCACCTGGATTTACTGGTTTTATACAGTTTTAGATTAAACACTGAGTTCCTCAAACCCAGACCCTAACCCTATTAGAAAAGATAAACCAGTACCAAACCCACACTGGTCTATAAACAATAGAGACCCTCATTAAAACGAGGCAGAGCCTCCAGACCAGACCCTGGGTCAGTCTGAACACTGCAAAAAATGATTCTCTCATCCAGGTGTTTCCACATGTTGGAAATCTTTTAGTATTAATATTTTAAGACAATAAAAGTTTTGTGTACTTCTGCACAATTGGCTTAAGAAATATTTGTTTATCTTGTGTTTTGTAAAAGAGTTTTGAATAAATGTGAAGATTTTCCAAATGTACTTGTAATTTTTCTTGCATGAAAACAAGGAGAAAAACATGCACTTGTTGTTTATAGGTCATTATTTTAGGATTGTACTGGTCCGGCCCACTGGACATCTAATTTGTCTGCATGTGGCCCCTGAACCATAACGAGTTTGACACCCCTGTACTAATGTTTTAGAGCCTGCTGTGTTGACAGACTTTGTCATAGAAACTTCATTCTTGTTTTAAAATAATCAGGGGACTTTGGACTACAAAATATTGAGGAACCATGTTGGAATCTCAGACAATCTTTTTCTAATTACATTGCAAATCAACAGCTAATGCGCCACACAACCACTTTAAATGAATGAAGCTGCCTCCACTTTTTGATGTATGACAGCTTCCTGAGACACTTACACCTTGAACTTATCCAGGTGTTCTCTGTATGTCCCTTACTAATTAACCTTTTTTTAAACAGTTTAGCTAGGAATACATTTTAGCTCTGGTCTTTAGACATTTTCAGAGGTTTGAGCTGTTTTTTTCTGACGTCACCTTTTGATTGAGCTGTTTCTCTGTCAGTCTATTTAACTAACGCTTTGCTTTACAATTACCCATTTATATTTTAACTACCATTCTACATTACCGTAATGTCTTTTTTACACTGTACTTTTTAGCTATTCTTGTACTATTTAGCCATTCTTTTTTAAGGTGTTGCTAGATTTTTTACTTTTTCTGCCGGCGTAAACTCTTTTGCAAGTTATTGCCTTTTGCTATTTTTTATGTTGCTAACCATTTGAATGTTCAAGCAATCTTTTCATCTAAATTGCACTTTTTAAACAAATTTCAACTCTTAAATTCCAGCAAATCAGGTATTCTGCATTATATGACATTTCTACTTTATTTTAGCTAAAATTGATCTTCATTAAATCAGGTATCAGCCAGTTTTAAATGGTTCATCTCTTCCTGGCTTTCAGTGACTTTTTTCAGTTTAGCTTATGTGGAACTTAATTTCAGTTTTTAACCATTTTTCAGAGGATGTAGCAGTTTTTTTGCCAACTTAAACTTTAGATTCAGCTGTTTCTCAGTCTGTCTTATACTGATTTAACTGTCCTTACACAGTTCAGCTTAGATTAAGCTATTAATCAGTTTTTAAGTTATTTCCACAGGTTTATCCAATCTTTACAGCTGAATTAAAGTTTTTTTCAGCAGATTAAAAAATTAATTTCAACAGTTCAAATATTTTTAAACCTAATAGTTCAAATGTAATAACTTTAAGCTAAATTAAACTTCAACAAATTAAAATTTTCAGCAAATATTTAAAGTTTAGCTAAATTTCCGCTCATTTGAGCTTCATTCAGCTGGTTTTGGACATTTTCAGCTCTCAGCATTCAAACTCTGCATTTTTGCAAGAAATGCAGCTTTTCTAGTTTAAATTGTGCTTGACCCAATGAGCATAAAGTTAAAAAATCAAAACTAATAAAACAAGTTTTAAAAAGAGACTGATTTGATTCAGTTTGATGTGATGGATGCAGAAAGAACAGAATCCGGCTGAAAGGTCTGTTGCTTTGTAGCTATTCAGATTGGACATGTTTTTGAAAAGTAACTACCGTATTTTCCGGACTATAAGTCACATTTTTTTTCATAGTTTGGCAGATCCTGCGACTTATACACAAAAGTATAGAATTTCACGTGTTTTAGTCACTTCCACGCCGCTTTAAAACTGCTAGATGGCGCTGTAGGCCTGTGCACCAATCAGCCACAATGCTTAGTTGTAATATTACCGCAGCGCCAGACTTGTGAATGAAGATCACAACAGAGGGAGGTATTGCTAATAACGTAGCAAAGGAGAGCTGACCCCCGACTGGAAAAGTATTTAAAAATCAGGTAAACACCGGACAGCTGTTACGCATTAGTAACTCAGCGGAGATCTGGGAGCTTCTGGCGTTCTGAGCAGCAGCAGAAGCAGCCTGTCTGTTTACTTCTGTCTCACGTCTCAGTAACCTGCACGTTGACAGCGTGAAGACCGCCCCCGTAACCCTTTTATACCTCCAGTGAGTAATCTTGTGAAAATCACATGATTGCGCAACTTTACCGGCGCGGTCTGAACCCTTATGAACGACGGGCTCCCAGATACCGGCTCAGCTTCGCGGCAAATTGCCGGCATTGTTTTATGAAAATAGCTAATAATATGAAATACCCGTTCTTAGTCTTGGATTTTATAAAATAAAATTTCCTCCAAAAATGCGACTTAAAGTCCAGTGTGACTTATATATGTTTTTTTCTTCTTTATTATGCATTTTTGGGCTGGTGCGACGTATACTCCGGAGCGACTTATAGTCCGGAAAATAAGGTAAGTAATTTGTAAAGTAACTAATTTTGAAAATAAGAAACTGTAAAGAAACTGGATTACTTTCTTGGTGAAGTAATCAGTAGTAACTAATTACTTTTTCCAAGTAACTTGACCAACACTGTGAGTAGATCTTGATTCCGTTTGAATTAGCTAACGAGCTCTGGAGGATGACGTCCTCAGAACTGTCCGTCTGGACTTCACTCAGCTGAAGCAACGAGGGCGTAACCGGATCTCTTCTGCGACACAGTTTGTTTTTGGAGATGAACAGATTCTCAGTTTTTTCTGACGAGCTCCGTGAACAGAAACACAAACCAGTCAAAGTCATTTCCCACAACACAAGAACAAACGGGCTGATCTCAGGAAGGACCGTTTATGAAAAAATAAATCACTTTTATACATTTGACCTACCGGACAATGGCTGCCTGCTTTGATAGAACACATTTTGTGTAATTATATCAAAAAAGACTCATTTAACCTGGTTAAAAGTCATATAAAATGGTAAATGGCTTGTATTTATAGAGTGCTTTCTACAGTGCAGAACACCCCAAAGTGATGTACAACACGAACAGTCACTCACCCACTCACACACTGGTGGTGATAAACTACGTTGTAGTCTCAGCTGCCCTTGGACACTCTGACAGAGGCGGGGGTGCCATGCACCGGCGCCCTCCAGGTCCCTCTGACCACCACCAGTAGGCAAGTTGGGTCAAGTGTCTTGCTCAAGGACACAACGACAATTGAACCCAGCCGGAGCTGGGGATTGAACCGGCGACCCTCTGGTTGCCAGACTGGCCATTCTACCAACTGAGCTAATGCCGCCCCATGTTGCTAGCTAATATAAGTCATTAGATGACTATAACTAGTTCATGTCTGAACATGAGAGGCAGATATTTAACTTTTTTATTCTGTCATGAGGCGTTGACTCCATGATGTGGTGATTCATCCACTAGAACTCTGACTGATGATTTTATCAGCTGGAAACCAGTAAAATGTTAAGTTACTCTCCTTTCATTTATTTGTTCAGCCTGCATGTGTTAACCATGCTGATAGATTATATTTTGCTGCTATTTAGCTCAAGTTATTGACAACTGATGGATAACAACAGGGCTCAGCGGGGCTGTGCCGTCTTCTTGCCCCCCCAGCCAGAAGCTGGGGGGCGGGACCATGGGCACGTGACGTCACGTCAAGGGGTTTATAGTTCCAAGTAAAAGTCTTGTAGTCTGCATTTCTCTACACAGTATAGTATGTTTGTATCTTTTAGTTTTCCCATTACTGTGTAAACACAGTGCTCACAATACTGTGAAAATGTGGAACTAGCTAAAGAATCACAGCTTGGAGGCCACACTACGTGGCTCGTGGGCCGAACGGTGGCCGCCGTTGATTCTGCTCAATGCTGTGATAAAGCCACTCCATTTGTACAATAAATCTCTGTTGCAGCACAAACCTAAAAAATGTTACCAGTTTAGAAAAACTTTATTGGTCTACATCAGCGGCCTCACAGTGAAACAATAATCCATTCATATATTGTTTACATATAATAGTGACAGTATAAAAAAGTTACAATACAAACGTTTAAAGATGCAGAATGTCAGTCGCATGTCAAAGTACTGATGCAACAATTTTTACTTAACATGCATTAAAATATAAAAATAGACTTTTGATTAATTTATGTACATTTTTTTATAAATAAAGGTATACAAATGTATTTTTAAAATACAAAGATAAATACTCACACAGTGTACTAAACCAACTTTAACGTACATTTTTTGGACATTTAGCATTCACAAAACACAGTTATTTTATTAGAAATGCAACTTTGTTGTCTTTACTTTGAGTCACTTTAGTTTTTGTTTATTTTCACTCCCATGAGCTCTGCCTCAGATGAGTTGGTGAGCGTAGAAATAAATAGGTGTCTAGCTGTGCTGGACTTCCTGCAGGAGTTTGTTAATCTCGGCGACCAGCTCGCTGGCGTCCACCAGCTCATGCCGGCTGTCGCTGCGGTTGCCCTGAAGGTGGCCGAGTACCGAGTCAAACTCGTCCTCCTCGTAGTTCTCTGGGATCTCCTCCATGGCCGGTAGCCATTTGGATGAAGGAGCGGTGATTGGCACCGGCTGCAGGGCTGATAAGGGCGGGGCTACTGAAGGCATCGGGGTGACCTGTCCGCTGAGCAGAAGATTGGGTTTGGGGGTGTGGCTAGTGTGCTGAGGACTGGTTTTGGGAGCCTGGGATCCCTTCTGGCTGCTGCACTGGGAGCCCAGCTTGGTGTTGGCTTTGAGGGTGTGGTAGCTGCCCAGTTGGTGCTGACCGGCTCCAATGCTGCTCCCTGGATTCTGGAAGTGGGTGTTGGCAGCCCAGGCCGCCACACCCTGCTGGTGGATGGAGGGGCTGGGCTTGCCTGGAAGATGGCCTCTCCTGCGATCCAGAGATCCCACCATAGGCACACCAACTCCGCTCAGAGTCATCCCCTTATGGTTCTCATCCACCTGGATGTAAGAATCCAGGCCCTGGGGCAGCAACCTTTGGAACACACTGCTCATCTCTGACAGCAGCGATGTGGTCCCATACAGGTCTTCATCCACCATCTCAGTGGGGCCTCCCTCCTCCTCTTCATCATTCCCACCAAGGTCTTTGCCAAAGGTAGAAAAGCTCTGGTTCTGGGGGGAACCTTCATCTGTGTATGGCTGGGAGAGCTTCTCCTGAGAGACGTCGGTGGCTTGGTGGGCTTCTTCTCCAGGAATATAGAGGTTGCTCCTGTAGTCGGAGGAGGACGAGGCTGGGGCGGCCATCTGGGGCATCCAACACTGATCCGAGTGACCCAGAACACGGCACTCCTCTGTGCAAAGTCTCATACCTGCAAAAAAAGAAAACATGAGCTAATCTATATATCAGCTGTTTTGACAAATGGGTTGATATTAAACAGTCCCTCATCTGGTGGTCCCACATTCAGCCCAGCTCACTTTACAGGTCCATATTCATCACCTTCTATCCACTCTGAGTCATTTCTTCAACATCTCAGTAACAGGTCAGAGCTCTGCATTGGTCAAACTGAGCCTTATTTAAGGTCAGCTGTTGTTCTTCCACCCCTCATCCAACCTCCTGAAGATAAACTTTACTTTCTAATGGGCGGGGCAGTTAGGGAGCTGAGCTTATCTAAGCCCCGCCCATCTCTAAGCACCGCCCATCTCTCTTCTCCACGCGTTCACTAGACGTTCAGGGTCTCAGATCAAGGGAGTAAAAAAAGACTTTAGTTCTCGTTGATCAACCATCTACGAATCAGCCTGCCGTGCTTTGCTCGTAGCTTCACCATAACTGTTAGCTAACGTTTGTGAGGATGAGCGCTCCCGTGGTTTTTAAAGGGCGGGGGGGGGCTCAGGTAGACAAAGGTGCTCTGATTGGCTCTGTCCTCTAGAGAGGAGTGGTCTTTTCCCTTCTTGACGTCAGCAGGGGAAATATTTACAGGGTTCCCTCGGGGTCTTAAGTCTTAAAAGCATTGAATTTATGAATTTGGAAATAATACCTTAAAAAGACTTGAAAAAGTCTTGAATTTTTATATCTGGGTCTTAAAATGTGTGCTGTATGTAACTTCTCTTGTCAGCCATGATTATTCTGATTAAATAACTTGTCATATTTTGCACATTCCACAATTCTTTTAAAAATAAATGAACATATGTTCAAAATTTTAGTTTTTCCTTGTCGGTAGGTCTGTGAAATGGGTATTAAATTTTTATATAAATGGTTTTAAAAATGTCTTAAAACAACTTGAATTTGACTAGAAGAAACCTGTAGGAACCCTGATTTAGAACCCACCCGTTTTAGCATTAGCTCTCAGGAAGTGAAAACGGTGAAAACATTTTCTCACTTTTACGTCTCAGACACAGTCTTTGGGACTGATCTGACTGTTCTTTAAGAAGTGAAGTTTGCAGAATTTGGGACCTTTAATAACAAAGATAAAAGTCTCTGAAGAACAGTAGGTCTAAGGCTGGTTCACACAGAAAGTTAAAGAAGCCTCACTTCTCACCTTACAATAATCTACGCCTCAATTACCGTAATGAGTAAAGATAATCTTATCAGATAGTCCTGTTGTGTGTGGTGTGTTCTTTTCGTGAGGCTGTACACAACACTCTACAACCTGAACTGCTGTATCTCCGTGGAGAAATGAAGAACTCAAAAAACTGAAGAGGAATTGCAGGGCGGCAGAGAGGAAATGGAGAAAAAATAAAATCATGGTAAACTATCAAATATACAAAGAATTACTCAGATCATACAATAATGCAATAAGGATCTCAAGAAATGAATACTTCTCCAAAATCATCTCAAACAATAAGCACAACCCCAACATTTTATTCTCAACAATCGATAAACTTTTTAACCGTGCTACCAATGCGTGCCAGAAAACCCCCTCAGACCCTCTGTGAGGAGTTAGACCACTTCAGGGGGAAGGTAGACACCATCAGACGTCATGTTTTATCATGGTTTTAGATGACTCTGAGTGTGTGTCTCTACCAGAGGACACACTGGACAGCGTTGTCCTGGTGGGAGCTGAGAGTCTTGATAAAGTTTTCTCCTCAGTGAGACCCACCACATGTGCTCTGGACCCGATTCCCACTTCTCGTTTTAAGCAGTTTTATAATTCTTTTAGAGAGGAGATTTGAACCCTGATGAACTGCTCCCTCCAGACGGGGGTCTTTAAAGGGGCGGTGGGCAGGCCCCTGCTGAAGAAGAGCAATCTGGATTTTAATGATTTGAACAACTACCGACCGGTATCTAACTTACCTTTTTTGAGCAAAATTTTAGAAAAGCTTGTTTTTATTCAGCTTAATGATTTTATTAATGAACACAATGTCCTGGAGAAATGTCAGTCTGGTTTCAGGGTGAACCACAGCACCGAGACGGCCCTTCTGAAGATTTTAAATGATTTTAGATTAAATGATGATTCACAGAAGCTGACGGTGTTGGTCCTACTGGACCTTTGACACAGTGGACCACACCATTCTGTTAACCCGTTTAAAACAGACCGGCCTCTCTGGTGCTGTCCACTAACGGTTCACATCCTACCTCACAGACAGGACTTTTATGGTAAGTCTAGATACCTGCTCCTCTAAGGTCCACAGGATCACATGTGGTGTGCCCCAGGGTTCAGTTTTAGGCCCAGTGCTTTTTAACGTCTATATGCTCCCTCTGGGCAGCGTCATCAGAAGACACGGAGTTCATTTTCACAGTTATGCTGACGACACACAGCTGTACATCTCCGTGTCTCCTGATGACACACAGCTGTACATCTCTGTGTCTCCTGATGACACGCGGCCAGTGGAAGTACTTTTTAACTGTATTTCAGACATCAAGTCCTGGATGGCAGAAAACTTTCTCCAGCTCAACCGGGACAAAACGGAGGTTTTAGTCATCGGTCCTGAGGCTCAGAGAGAGAAACCTTTATGTCTCTGAATCCTTCTGTACAAGTGAAGAACCTGGGCGTGATTTTTGACTCTGAGCTGACTTTTATCCCTCACATTAAAAACGTTACTAAGATAGGTTTTTATCACCTAAAGAACATCGCCAGAGTCTCTCTGGGGCCAACACAGAGACACTGATGCTTTTATCACCAGTAGAATGGACTACTGTAACGCCCTGCTTTCTGGTCTTCCCAAAAAGAGTATCTCAGGTTTACAACTCTTGCAAAATTCAGCAGCACGTGTCCTGACGAAGACCAGGAGGCGGGAGCACATTACGCCATCCTGAGGTCTTTGCATTGGTTCCCTGTGTGTTTTAGGATCCAGTTTAAGGTTCTTTTAATGGTTTTTAAGTGTCTTAATGGTCTTGGGCCTTCTTATCTCTCAGAACTGCTTTTACCGTATGAACCTCTGCGGTCTCTGAGCTCCTCTGGCAGCCGTCTGCTTGTCATCCCTAAAGTTAGAACACATACTCACGGTGAGGCGTCTTTTTATTATTATGGCCCTCAGCTCTGGAACAGGCTGCCGGAGAACCTCAGGGCTGCAGAGAACGTTCATGTGTTTAAAGGCTCCAGACCCACCTTTTTAAGCTAGCTTTTAACTGAGTATTATTTATTATAGTCTGTTTAAATGCTTTTAGTTCACCTTTTTACTTCTTATTTATTTAACCTGTTTAACTGCTTTTAGTGTAATTTTAACTTATTGTGTTTAATTACTTTTAGTCTGTTTAACTGCTTTTAGTCTAACCTTTAGCTGATTTTAGTCTAATAGATTTTAGGTATTTAGTTAGATTTTATCACAGTCTTATTGTTTATTCTTATATTTATCTTATTTTATATTTTAACTTGTTATTTTAATCTTCCTTCCAGTGTTTCCTCTGAGGGAGCCCTCTGCCTCGGGAGCGGTGGTCAGCTGTGGCTGCCTGGATCTCCAGGTGGTTCCAGGTGGAGGTGGGGTCTCAGCCCTGCCCCCTCTGGTCGCCCCGTGTCGGTGCATTGGCTGCTGCTGTTGACCTGCTGCTGTCGGTGCAGAGGGCTCCTCTGATGGCGTTTCCTTAGAACCTGCTCATCTGTACTCAGCCCAATATCCTTTGTGTGTATGTGTGTGCGTGTGTGTGTGTTTGCGTATGTGTGCTTTTTATGGGGGAGGGATGGGAATGGGGTTTATGTGGGGTCATTTTAACTTGTTAAGCACCTTGAGTTACAGTTTTTTTCTGTATGAAAGGTGCTTTATAAATAAAGATTATTATTATTATTATTATTATTATCTGTGAATCTTCATTGCTGTGTCTGGTCTCTTGTGTTTTAATCCTGCTGTGTGAACCAGGCATAGGTCCTGGTTTAAAAACTGAAACAGGACCCTGGTATGTCAAACTATCAAGTGCAACAATATTATAAAACTACTGCAGCTTTAAGGCTCAAAAACCACCAAATGAGCATCCTTCCAGCTGGATGAACCCTACATGTGACACAGAGCAACTCTGAGGTTTAACAAACAAAGAAAACCAAGTGAAAGCCTGAGGAGAAGCTAACAGCCGTCACAGGTAGACATGGGTCTAGATCAACCCTAAACACAAACAGAACAGAACATCTACTGTGTGACACCGCTACCTCTTCCTGTAGGACTCAGCTGCTTGGGTTCTTGTTTCGTTTGATAGGAGTGTTTCTGAGATCTAAAAGTAGAAATCATCTGAGACCAATTAAAACATCTACATTCCTCACTAATGCTGTAAAGATCACATCAAAGAGAAGTGCTCTGAGCTGTAAACAGGGCTGGTTATTCCCAGTGCTTCACCCAAATCCAGGAAGAAAAATACGTCTAATTAGAAAATTATAAATGTTTTATAAAGATGTATGTATAGTAGCAGGCTCAGACTGACAGATGGAATCAGAGGCTTTTCTTGTTGGTTTGTGTTTGTCCTCATGATGCTGAGCTGCTCTCTGCTGTTTACCACAGGGAGGCTGATCAATACATTTTGAACCCCTCCCCTTTAAACCAGCAGGTCTCTTTTTATTATTAAACCTTCCAAATGGGAATCTCTGAAGAATAAATCAGACAAATCAAATGTGCCGACCTAAATCCTTCATTAAAGGAGAGCAGTGCTTTTCACTGGGGCTTCTGAAGGACTTCATTATCTCCTCATTACCATCAAATGAACATTCATAATACATCTTAGAGCAGGGCGCTGTGTGTAGACTCAACCTGATTGGCTGTCCGACTGATGAAAGGATCCAAATTAAATATTTAATAACTGAGGAGAGTGAAAAGAACTCGACATCAGACTGGGCGAAGTGGAGTCCAGTAGGACCTGTCAATAGGACCCGTCAGTAGGACCTGTCAGAAAGACTCATCAGTAGGACCTGTCAGAAAGACTCATCAGTAGGACCTGTCAGAAAGACTCGTCAGTAGAACCTGTCAGTAGGACTAGTCAGAAGGACCTGTCAGAAAGACTCATCAGTAGGACCTGTCAGAAAGACTCGTCAGTAGGACCTGTCAGAAAGACTCATCAGTAGAACCTGTCAGTAGGACTAGTCAGAAGGACCTGTCAGAAAGACCTGTCAGTAGGACCTGTCAGTAAGACCCGTCAGTAGGACCTGTCAGTAAGACCCGTCAGTAGGACCCGTCAGTAGGACCTGTCAGAAAGACCTGTCAGAAAGACCTGTCAGTAGGACCTGTCAGTAAGACCCGTCAGTAGGACCTGTCAGAAAGACCTGTCAGTAGGACCTGTCAGTAAGACCCGTCAGTAGGACCCGTCAGTAGGACCTGTCAATAGGACCTGTCAGAAAGACCTGTCAGAAAGACTCGTCAGTAGGACCTGTCAGAAAGACTCGTCAGTAGGACCTGTCAGAAAGACTCATCAGTAGGACCTGTCAGAAAGACTCGTCAGTAGGACCTGTCAGTAAGATCGTCAGTAGGACCTGTCAGTAGGACTTGTCAGTAGGACCTGTCAGTAGGACCCGTCAGTAGGACCTGTCAGTAGGACCCGCCAATAGGACCTGTCAGTAGGACCCGCCAATAGGACCCGTCAGTAGGACCTGTCAGTAGGACCCGTCAGTAGGACCTGTCAGAAGGACCTGTCAGTAGGACCTGTCAGAAAGACCCATCAGTAGGACCTGTCAGTAGGACCTGTCAATAGGACCTGTCAGTAAGACCCGCCAATAGGACCTGTCAGTAGGACCCGCCAATAGGACCTGTCAGTAGGACCTGTCAGAAAGACTCGTCAGTAGGACCTGTCAGTAAGACTCGTCAGTAGGACCTGTCAGTAAGATCCGTCAGTAGGACCAGTCAGTAGGACCTGTCAGAAAGACCTGTCAATAGACCTGTCAGTAAGCCCCGCCAATAGGACTTGTCAGTAGGACCCGCCAATAGGACCTGTCAGTAGGACCTGTCAATAGGACCTGTCAGTAAGACCCGCCAGTAGGACCTGTCAGTAGGACCCGTCAGTAGGACCCGTCAGTAGGACCTGTCAGTAGGACCAGTCAGTAGGACCTGTCAGTAAGACTCGTCAGTAGGACCTGTCAGTAGGACCCGCCAGTAGGACCAGTCAGTAGGACCTGTCAATAGGACCTGTCAGTAGGACCTGTCAGTAAGACTCGTCAGTAGGACCTGTCAGTAAGACTCGTCAGTAGGACCTGTCAGAAAGACTCGTCAGTAGGACCTGTCAGAAAGACCTGTCAGTAGGACCTGTCAGTAGGACCCGTCAGTAGGACCTGTCAGTAAGACCCGTCAATAGGACTTGTCTGTAGGACCCGCCAATAGGACCTGTCAGTAGGACCCGCCAATAGGATCAGTCAGTAGGACCTGTCAGAAAGACCCGTCAGTAGGACCTGTCAGTAAGACCAGTCAGTAGGACCTGTCAGAAAGACCTGTCAGTAGGACCTGTCAGTAGGACCTGTCAGAAAGACTCGTCAGTAGGACCTGTCAGAAAGACTCGTCAGTAGGACCTGTCAGAAAGACCTGTCAGTAGGACCTGTCAGTAGGACCCGTCAGTAGGACCCGTCAGTAGGACCTGTCAGTAGGACCAGTCAATAGGACCTGTCAGTAAGACCTGTCAGAAAGACTCGTCAGTAGGACCTGTCAGAAAGACTCGTCAGTAGGACCTGTCAGAAAGACTCGTCAGTAGGACCTGTCAGAAAGACTCGTCAGTAGGACCTGTCAGAAAGACTCGTCAGTAGGACCTGTCAGAAAGACTCATCAGTAGGACCTGTCAGAAAGACTCGTCAGTAGAACCTGTCAGTAGGACTAGTCAGAAGGACCTGTCAGAAAGACCTGTCAGTAGGACCTGTCAGTAAGACCCGTCAGTAGGACCCGTCAGTAGGACCTGTCAGAAAGACTCGTCAGTAGGACCTGTCAGTAAGACCCGTCAGTAGGACCCGTCAGTAGGACCTGTCAGAAAGACTCGTCAGTAGAACCTGTCAGTAGGACTAGTCAGAAGGACCTGTCAGAAAGAACTGTCAGTAGGACCTGTCAGTAAGACCTGTCAGTAGGACCTGTCAGTAAGACCCGTCAGTAGGACCCGTCAGTAGGACCTGTCAATAGGACCTGTCAGAAAGACCTGTCAGAAAGACTCGTCAGTAGGACCTGTCAGAAAGACTCGTCAGTAGGACCTGTCAGAAAGACTCGTCAGTAGGACCTGTCAGAAAGACCTGTCAGTAGGACCTGTCAGTAAGACCTGTCAGTAGGACCCGTCAGTAGGACCTATCAGAAAGACTCGACAGTAGAACCTGTCAGTAGGACTAGTCAGAAGGACCTGTCAGAAAGACCTGTCAGTAGGACCCGTCAGAAAGACTCGTCAGTAGGACCCGTCAGTAGGACCCGTCAGTAGGACCCGTCAGTAGGACCTGTCAGTAGGACCAGTCAAAAGGACCTGTCAGTAAGACCTGTCAGTAGGACCTGTCAGAAAGACTCATCAGTAGGACCTGTCAGAAAGACTCATCAGTAGGACCTGTCAGAAAGACTCGTCAATAGAACCTGTCAGTAGGACTAGTCAGAAGGACCTGTCAGAAAGACCTGTCAGTAGGACCTGTCAGTAGGACCTGTCAGTAAGACCTGTCAGAAAGACTCATCAGTAGGACCTGTCAGAAAGACTCATCAGTAGGACCTGTCAGTAAGACCAGTCAGAAAGACCTGTCAGAAAGACTCATCAGTAGGACCTGTCGGTAGGACCTGTCAGTAGGACCTGTCAGAAAGACTCGTCAGTAGGACATGTCAGAAAGACTCGTCAGTAGGACCAGTCAGAAAGACTCGTCAGTAGGACCTGTCAGTAAGATCAGTCAGTAGGACCTGTCAGAAAGACCCGTCAGTAGGACCTGTCAGTAAGATCAGTCAGTAGGACCTGTCAGAAAGACTCGTCAGTAGGACCTGCCAGTAAGATCAGTCAGAAAGACTCATCAGTAGGACCTGACAGTAGGACCCATCAGTAGGACCTGTCAGTAGGACCAGTCAGAAAGACCCATCAGTAGGACCTGTCAGTAGGACCAGTCAGTAGGACCTGTCAGAAAGACTCATCAGTAGGACCTGTCAGTAAGATCTGTCAGAAAGACCCGTCAGTAGGACCTGTCAGAAAGACCTGTCAATAGGACCTGTCAGAAAGACTCATCAGTAGGACCTGTCAGAAAGACCCACCAATAGGACCTGTCAGTAGGACCCGCCAATAGGACCAGTCAGTAGGACCTGTCAGTAGGACCTGTCAATAGGACCTGTCAGTAAGACCCGCCAATAGGACTTGTCTGTAGGACCCGCCAATAGGACCTGTCAGTAGGACCCGCCAATAGGACCAGTCAGTAGGACCTGTCAATAGGACCTGTCAATAGGACCTGTCAGTAAGACCCGCCAATAGGACTTGTCTGTAGGACCCGCCAATAGGACCAGTCAGTAGGACCTGTCAATAGGACCTGTCAGTAAGACCCGCCAATAGGACCTGTCAGTAGGACCCGCCAATAGGACCAGTCAGTAGGACCTGTCAATAGGACCTGTCAGAAAGACCCGCCAATAGGACTTTTCAGTAGGACCCGCCAATAGGACCTGTCAGTAGGACCCGCCAATAGGACCCGTCAGTAGGACCTGTCAGTAGGACCTGTCTTACTGACAGGTCCTATTGACAGGTCCTATTGACAGGTCCTACCTGTCAGTAGGACCTGTCAATAGGACCTGTCAGTAAGACCCGCCAATAGGACTTGTCAGTAGGACCTGCCAATAGGACCCGCCAATAGGACCCGTCAATAGGACCTGCCCATTAATGATGTAGGAAAACAATGATCTGTTTGGTTTGCTTGTTCTCTCTCTACAGGTCTAGAAGCAGATCCTTTGTACTTTTCTTTCTTTGTTAACCCCTCACCTCTCCTTCTGTTCCCTTCCCTTCATCTCCGTGTCCGTTGGGATTCAAATGAAACCAAAAAAACTTTTCTAATAAAGATTTTGTCCAAGAATCTATATGAGGTGGAGCATGATAGTAAATCTGTAAGGCTTGTTTTTGACATTCACACATTCGTTCTGATTGCTATACCTCCAGACAGGACACAGGAAAAAAGAAAAGCAACAACTGAATCGGTGATGAGTGTTTATGCAAATGTAGGTAACATAAACACAGTTCCACAGCAAATCACAATTTAAAATTTTTATATGAAAACTATGACATTTGTTTTAATGCTACCAAGAATCAAACTGAATGTTTTGAATGCAATTTAAGGCACTAATTTTTGTAAAATCCATCTAATGACTTTAAATGCTTTGTAATGCACAGAAACCGTGCGGTTGGGGACTGATGGTGGTGGTGGGTTGGGGACAGGACTGTACCTGCATGTGGTCTGTGCTGTCCACTGGAGGAATAAAGGTCAACAAAGCCCTCAGCGAGGAGCCGGTCCATGGGAGACTCCCGGCCTGGTTCGTAGTCACTGTCCCCAGCTTCACTGTCTCCTCGACCGCTGTCCTTCAGGCTGAACTTATCCAGCTCCGTCAGACCCAACCTAGAGATAAGCCCATCAGTGGAGGCAGTGTTAGCATAGCCTTAGGAACACAGGCAACAAGAGAGGGAGGGTCTGGCTAGAACTGGTTTGAGGTAGGGGTGTGTATTGGCAAGAATCTGGCAATATGATATGCATCAGGATACAGGGGCAACGATACGATACAGAACAGCTGAACAGAGAAGTCAGCCTCTTCAGTTCCACTGAGCTGAATCAATTCACTTTATGCTGAAATGAGCCTTTAATGCTACGTTGTCATGGTAACTAGCCACATGTGTTCACAAATGTGTCCAGTTGCCTGGGTATTTGACTCTGTTGTAGCAGATTTTACAGACTGCGTAGCTCCAGTCACAGTTTTTCCTACATTTCTTTGTTTTGAAACCAAAATGTGTCACACACCAGCTTTGACAGCTGCTGGGGCCGGCTGTATCCTCTCCTCTTCATTCATTGGATAGCTGTGTGTGTGAAGTTAGAAACATTTACCACTCATTATCACCAGATCTTCATGTTTCATAGGAGCGGAGGTCTGCTGAGGACTAACGACTGCAGCCAACAAGAGATTGGAGGTTGAAATGCAACACAAAAATGAACTACCAAGTGACCGCCACACTAATTTAGAAATATAAGCTAGTTGGAGCAGCTAATATGGACAGCTGATTCTGGTCAAAGGATCAGGGAAACTAGAAGGACCCTCAGCAGGTTTAAAAACATCAAACTGGAACGGCAGGTTCATTAAATCAGATCAGTAAAACTGTGAACTAAATAATACCTTCGAGATTTACAATAAATGTGGCTGACAGACACTTAACTAACCCGAATTATTATGGGTGTATTTTTGCATTTTTCTCATCCATTATTACTTACTTTGGCCCTGTCCCAATACTCACACTTCCACCCTACGGTCTCCTATGAAGTGCACTTGGAATTATGGGTAATACACTTCACCAAAGTCCACATTGGGTGGAAAAGGGGGTGCGGACAAGGTCTGGAGTCTCCACCCAAGAGAATCGAGACACCCTAAGCACTCGCGCACCACCGCGGGAACGCGCAACAGAGTGGTACAAGGGTGGAAATGCGAGTATTGAGACAGGGCCTTTTATGTACGGAAAAATTGTCCATCACAAAACAATGCACGGGTGAAACTCGGAACTAAACATTAGTTCCGCCCCACGAAATTTTAGTTCCACTCATGTACATTGTTTAACAAAATCAATATTGTGCTTTAAGAATATTGATATAATGTGACATGAAATATCACAATACATCAGTGAATACATTTTTCTTACATCCCTATTTTGTGTAGTTCTGACCTAGGTAGAGTTGGTCTGTGTAGTTCTACCTAGTTTGAGAAGCTGCTGGGAACCAGGTGGAAGGTTTTGTGATACTCCAGAGGTTCTGTCACTTTGTGCCTTACCTGTAGCTCCTGGTGTATTTGTTGCCTCTGAAGCTCGGCCTCGGCTGGTACTGACCCTGATGGAGCATGGACAGAAGCTGTGAGACTTGCTACAATCCCAAAAGAAACAAAAAATAAAAAGAAACAATGAAGAGGGGAAATGAATGGAGTCAAGCAACCAATGGTACAACACAACGTTGGGTCTGTGAAAGGAGGAATGCCTAAAGGCCGGTTCACACTGAGACTGTACTGACCACGTCACACTGTACGGATCGCGTCACACTGTACACACCTCGTCACACTGTACTGACCACGTCACACTGTACTGACCACGTCACACTGTACGGACCGCGTCACACTGTACAGACCTCGTCACACTGTACGGACCGCGTCACACTGTACAGACCTCGTCACACTTTACGGACCGCGTCACACTGTACGGACCGCGTCACACTGTACAGACCTCGTCACACTGTACGGACCTCGTCACACTGTACTGACCTCGTCACACTGTACGGACCTCGTCACACTGTACGAACCGCGTCACACTGTACGGACCGCGTCACACTGTACAGACCGCGTCACACTGTACTGACCGCGTCACACTGTACACACCTCGTCACACTGTACTGACCACGTCACACTGTACGGACCGCGTCACACTGTACGGACCGCGTCACACTGTACTGACCTCGTCACACTGTACTGACCGCGTCACACTGTACAGACCACGTCACACTGTACAGACCATGTCACACTGTACAGACCGCGTCACACTGTACAGACCGCGTCACACTGTACAGACCGCGTCACACTGTACACACCTCGTCACACTGTACAGACCGCGTCACACTGTACGGACCGCGTCACACTGTACGGACCACGTCACACTGTACGGACCGCGTCACACTGTACGGACCGCGTCACACTGTACGGACCGCGTCACACTGTACGGACCGCGTCACACTGTACGGACCGCGTCACACTGTACTGACCTCGTCACACTGTACGGACCTCGTCACACTGTACGGACCGCGTCACACTGTACGGACCGCGTCACACTGTACAGACCACGTCACACTGTACAGACCGCGTCACACTGTACAGACCGCGTCACACTGTACACACCTCGTCACACTGTACAGACCACGTCACACTGTACTGACCACGTCACACTGTACTGACCTCGTCACACTGTACGGACCGCGTCACACTGTACGGACCGCGTCACACTGTACGGACCGCCTCACACTGTACGGACCGCGTCACACTGTACTGACCGCGTCACACTGTACAGACCGCGTCACACTGTACTGACCGCGTCACACTGTACGGACCGCGTCACACTGTACGGACCGCGTCACACTGTACGGACCTCGTCACACTGTACGGACCGCGTCACACTGTACGGACCGCGTCACACTGTACTGACCTCGTCACACTGTACTGACCATGTCACATTGTACTGACCGCGTCACACTGTACTGACCGCGTCACACTGTACTGACCACCTCATACCAGCTTTGGCTCAGCTGACTGTAGAGGAGTTCCTATTGGTTCATTTTACATCCCAGTCAGAGCTTTTCTGGCAGTGTTTGAAATCAGTGGCAGCTGGTCTTTGGTCATCAGTAATGCGGGCACACTGAACGACCACAGACCACTGAATAAAGCCCATGACCAGAGACTTTGCCTGTGACGGCTGTAAACTGCACAGTGTGAACCCGCCTTTAGGGGGAGGACTAAGGGGTGAGTGGGTGATGTGAGTTTGGGATTTGCTCTTGAATGTGATGAGGAAAATTAACATGAGAAACAACAATGCATGGGACAAAGATAATAAAATCAAAACACTTCATTAAAACTAGTTCTGCTTTTTTTTTTTTAACTGGATCAAGATGTTTGTTACAGTTTAAATGCACGACTCAGAAAGTTAGGGCTATTTGCTAATGGGAGAAAATTATAGAAAATAAACAGTCGACACCATAGTGATGTTTTAGGTTGAATATATATACATACAGTACATGCACACTCATATGTAAATACATATATATTACTCAACAGGGATCTCAGGCCTTCACTAAAATCTGATTAAGGCACTTTCAAGGTGAGTTTTCCAGAGATCCCTTTTATTGATGAGGATTTACCCATCTCATCACTGTTACTGGGCTGCAGTAGATTTCACCTACAGATTCAAATAGAAATGCTCTGACTCTTATTGCTGATACCAGTAACTGATTATGGTTCAGTTGTGACCTGATGGAACATATTTTTATTAATCCAATTCAACTGAGAGAACTTTAACATGATATGTTTTAAATATTCTGAGTAAGTTGAAAAGTTTTATTTTGGAAGTTTAAACTTCCACATGGAGATCTGTTAGCATGAATTAGCGTTTAGCAGCAGCGTATTCATGGAAACCCTGATTACATTCTAAGAGCCACTCACACAGGATGTTTCCATACACTGGAACTCACCGCTGGATGGGATTTCTCATCTACTAAAGAATCAACAGGCTGGTTCTGATGCTTTAGACAAATAAAGCACACGATAGTCATATTAAGTCCATCAGAGCTGGTGAAACTCCAGAGCCCAGTGACTGTGCTTCAGCCATGCAGGAAATAAAACTACTTTAACTGTTACTGTTTCTTCAAAAAGCTCTGTAGCTGACAGTTATTTTTTAGATAAATGATGACTTTATGAACTGCCTACTGCAGGTTGGTGACTGAGCTTCTTGGAGGTGAACCAGACATCTGATGTTCAGTGGTTTGACCTGCTGGACCACATCATGGAGGTCTCTGATGATGACTCAAACTACATGGTGACGTTTAAGACCTTCAGCCTCGAGTGGCTGAAGATAGCTCCTGTGCTCGACCCAGGCTTTAGGGATTTAAAGCATAGATATCATACTGTATATATCACTAGATGCCCTATGTGTGACTCTATGGCGTCCCTACACGGCAGCCATCTTGCTTTGTACAGCTGACGTTCTGCTCTCTATGGCAGCAGATGGAAGGTGAGAGATCAGCTTAACTAAAAACACTCAGAACTCGATTAAAAAAGAACGGATTTACAAACGGGTTACTTTCTTACAAACCTTATTATGTATAGACTTGAGATTTGATACTTTTACAATTTATGAATTTCCCGACCATTATCGTTATATTTTGATATATATTCACAACCACGTCTCTGACGTTTATAAAAATGCAAACCGTTTGAAAATCAGTTAAAAATTGATCAAGTTAGAGGTATTTATTAGTACATGCTCTATTGACACCAATGTAAGAAAGGGGCAGCTGTACGAAGTAAGATGGCCACCGGCGTAGGGAAATCAGGGTCCATTAACGAACAGCGCGGGTGAGACATCTAGTGATTTATATGATATCTATGTTTTAAAGTATCTGACAATGAGGTCCTACCTCTACAAACAACTGTCCCGTCACTTCAGGTCTGCCCCGTTTAGGACAGGGCTATTTTATTTTGAATTGAAATGTAAATTAAATGTATTTTTCATAAATAATGTCTGACTCTTATGATTCTGTTCCCACTGAAATGATTTAAAATAATGAAAAAAATGCATTTTTGTGGGCAAATGTTCTTGTATTATTAAAATGCAAATAATTGTGATTAATGAATTACAACGTCTCTAATTAATTTGATTTTAATTGAGTGCCACCACTAGTTTTACTGTTAATAAATGTTTGTATGGGTGGAACCACGGCGTCTTAACCCTCTGCGTTTTGTGTTTTTGGGGGTAAAATGAGAGCAGAGGTATTTCCTGGGATGAAAGTCCCCAGGTGGCGCTGTCGGGATGGTTTTGAAATTAGGAATGTTGCTCGTAGTTCTCGCTCTCAAGGCCACTCTTAGAAATAAAACATGTTAAAATTAAAGCATTTTCAAGGATTTCGAGCACCTAAAGGACCCTGTTTCAGGAAAAGTTTGCTATTTGTGGTTCAGGGTTTTTCAACAGTTTTTCCATTTCCTGAGAAGTTGCTGCTTTGGGGATACAGGGGGTTTGTCTGAAAATCTAGTCTGGAAGTTTGTTTAGAAAAGGAAAGCATTGTCCTACCTCTACAGGAGGAGTGGTGTGTGCCAACTCCAGAGCAAAGCTCTCCGGTATGTGATTAGAGGAGATGGTAACCAGGCTGTTGAGGGACTGCCGGCTGTGGTGGCTCTGCTTCCTCCCCAGGGTGCCTCTCTCAGGTGCAGGGGAAGGCAAGGGGGAGTGCGGGTGAGACCGAATGGGTAACGTTCCATTAATGGTGGGGACCAGGGTGATGTCGGCCTTATGGATCTGCCTGGCGGGCTTCTTGGGGTGGTTCTGGTAGCTGCTCTCGGCCACACGGCAGTTATATCTGTGCCTGGGGTCTTTCTTCTCGCGGCTGCAGCGGGCGGTTGTGAACATCACCATTACAATCAGCAGCAGAGCACAAACAGCACCCAGAGAAATGATGACAATAAGGGAGAGGTCCAGTGAGGTCTGGCTGGAGCCGGTGGGGTATAAGGACGGGACGTTGTCCATGTTTTCCTGCAGAGAAAGCCTGAGGAGTGCTCCTGCGGTCAACCTGCTGGTGCCTCTGTCCTGAACCTCCACCCTGATCTCCATCACGTCTTGTGGAACCTGCTCCAGACTGGCGTTGGTTCTAAGCTCACACCGGCGGGGGTCCATCACAAAGAGCCTGTTCTCGTTACCGCTAACAATAGAGCAGCTGACCTCACCGTTGGCACCAGAGTCCCAGTCTGTGACCTTAAAGGCAGTAACCAGCTGACCCGGTGAGGCGTACTTCCAGACAGGAAGCTCAGCCGTGTGGTTCCGAAGAGAAGGGGAGTGGATGATGGGCGGGTTGTCGTTTTCATCCAGAACCGTGAGCAGGACGGTAGCGTTGGCTGACAGCGCCGGGTTTCCCCCATCGCGGGCCTGAACGGTAAAGGCTATCCGGCTGACATCTTCATGGTCGAAGCTGCGTAAAGCGTAGACGGCGCCGTTTGAGGGGTCGATGGTGACGTAAGTAGAAATGGGGCTCCCCTGGACCAAAGCGTCTACGATGGTGTAGGTGACCTGACCATTGGTTCCCAGATCTGGATCCATGGCCACCACAGTCATCAGGTAGGCTCCAGGAGAGTTGTTCTCAGATTTGAAGACCTCGTACTGGTTCTTCTCAAAGTGTGGAGGGTTATCGTTCTCATCCAGCACCTGGACAGTGAAATGCTTGATAGTGGAGAGGCTTGGGGATCCCCGGTCCTCGGCGATCACCGTCAGGCTGTACTCTGACCTCTTCTCTCTGTCCAGAGAGACGTTGGTGAGGATCATGTAGTTTTTCTCGTGGGTCTTCTGGAGCCTGAAGTGTCCGTGGCCGTGCAGTCTACACAGCACCTCTCCATTGAGGCCCGCGTCGTCGTCGTCGACCCGGACCAGAGCTATGAACGTGTCCACCGGCGCCCCTTCGGAGATGTACGCCACTTCCTCTTTGCCCTGCGTCATCAGGTTAATGTTTATCTCTGGTTTGTTGTCATTCACGTCCACCAACTTCACCACAATTTTACAAAGTCCAGGGATGGAGTTGGGGCCCAGGTCCTGGGCCTGGACATCCAGCTCGTAGGAGGCCGTGGTCTCGTAGTCCACCTTCTTGATGAGAGTAATGTGTCCGTTTTCCAGGTTTATCTTAAACGTTTCCAAGATCTTTGGTGAGACGTGGCTGCTGAAGGAGTAGATGATTTTACCGTTAGTCCCCTCATCTGGGTCGGTGGCGTTCAGGTCCATGATCAGAGTCCCAGGAGGAGAGTTCTCCTGCAGGTCCACAACGTAGGCCTGCTCCCCAAAGGCTGGGCTGTTGTCGTTCGAATCCGAGATGCTGATCTTAAGAAGGGTGGACCCGGACTTGGGGGGCGCCCCGTTATCAGCGGCGGTAAGCTGCAGCTGGTACCCGGACTCACGCTCCCGGTCCAGTTCCCTCATCACCACCAGCTCCGCGTACTTGGCCCCGTCCGTCCTGGTCCTCACCTCGATCCGGAAGAAGTTGTTGGGGGTCAGGGAGTAGGTGTGCAGGGAGTTCTCTCCCACGTCCGCGTCCACGGCGCCGTCCAGCGGCACGCGAGTCCCCACGGACGCGCTCTCGGAGATCTCCACGGGCACGATGGCGCGCGAGAAGTGCGGGGAGTTGTCGTTGATGTCCAGGACCTGCACCTCCACGTGGAACAGCTGCAGGTGCGCCGTGGGCAGCGTCACCACGTCGAACTCGATGGAGCAGTTGGAGTTCTTCTGGCAGAGCTGCTCCCGGTCGATCCGGGCTCCGGTGCTGATCTCTCCGTCCTCCTCCCGGACCGACAGCAGCGGCGCGCTGCCCCGCTGCATGGCGCGGAACCGGACGCTGGGAGACCCGGGAAGTCTGGACAGGATCCCGTCCACGTCCTCCTTCAGCCGGCCGATCACCGTCCCTACCTTCTGCTCCTCGTAGACCCGGTACCTCAGAGTCCTCCCGGCGGCGCCGCGCACGAGCACGATCACCAGCAGAACCCCGAGAAGCCCCCCGGTCCGGAACCGTCTGGACTCCATCTTCCTGTGCGCAACAGACCCGGATCCTCACAAGTCCGGCATGGCGGGTCGTCGCTGCCGCGCGCGACCGAAAGAAAAACCCCAAAACTCTGAGAGGGAGCGCGCACGAGCTGCTCTCCTGCGTGTGCCCGCTGGAGGACTGAGAGTCAGTCAGGATGAAGAGCTCAGCGTTCTGTCCCCGCCCCGCCCCGCGCACACACACACACACACACACACACACACACACACACACACACACACACACACACACACACCCCTCCCCCTCCAGGCAGCAGGAGGATCCTCTCCAGAAGTGTGCCTCAAAATACAGGACTCCTCCAGACCCGCAGACTGGTCCTGGTCGGTTTAGGGGTTTCAGTAGACCCTTCAGGTCTGTGGGTCTAGGGGTTTAGACCCTTCAGGTCTGTGGGTCTAGGGGTTTAGACCCTTCAGGTCTGTGGGTCTAGGGGTTTAGACCCTTCAGGTCTCTGGGTCCATGGATCTGGTTGAAGTTGTGACTCATCAGGTTTCTTCTGCTGAGGAAACAAAGAGACAACTGAGCTCCTCAAAAACAAACATAAATAGGGTAAAAAATTAAGATTAAAGCATGAATGAACAATACTTCCTGTCCTGTAAAATGTCTCGGGTAAACTGAGGAGGTCTAGTTTGGGTTCTGGTCTCTTTCTGTGTTTGGTTACTAAACCTACAGCGGTGTGAAAACGTTTTTGTCCCTGAAATCTAAAAACAGTAAGTCCTGTTAGTGATGGCTAGTGATGAGTCTCTGTGGAGGACATTGTGTCCTTACCCTACTCTAAAGAACTGATTCCATTCAGTCTCATTACAGGGTTTTCATCATAAACAACCTGTGTAAGGTCAAAGGTCAGACACACACCTTCCAGAAAGTTCAGTCCCCAGACCGGGACCAGGACGAATCACTTTAATCTGCACTTCCTGTTTCAGCAAACGCTCGAAAGCCCCACTCCCACCGTCCTGTCCTGGTCGTCCTGTCCTGGTCGTCCTGTGCTGGTCGTCCTGTGCTGGTCGTCCTGTCCTGGTCGTCCTGTCCTGGTCGTCCTGTCCTGGTCGTCCTGTCCTGGTCCCCACCAATGGTGAGAGTAGATAAGATAGATATCCTCTCGATAAGGAGGAGCAGTGGTTCGTCTCTGAGTCTCTCTCGAATGTCCGGCTGAGCTCGGCCACCCTTTCGGCCACTGCGATCATGACCAGGTGAGGACTGGGACGTACGTAGATCGACCAGTAAAGACAGAGCCTTGCTTTCTGGCTCAGCTCCCTCTCTGGTTCAGTGTCTATCACTGCAGATGCTGCCCCAGTTAGACAGCTCTATTATCATTGTACAACAACAGAACACGCTGTAGGCACAACGACATTCAGAGGGCTGCTTCAAGGTGCTGGTCCTAATACACACATACCACAGTGATGATATAACTAAAGGCACAAAACAAAAATACACTAAAATATCACTATGACGATGATCTAGACGTCTCCAGATCCTGATCCAAGCAACTGGAGTTCACAGGAGCAGCCATCTGGCCTCAGATGACCCAGAACTACAATAACCATTTCCTCCCATCCACACTCACCACACACACACACACACACACACACACACACACACCCTTAACCTCTGAGGTCCAGGAGGCAGCGCGTGCCTCCAGACGAGCAGGCGGAGGACGCTCCTCTGCACTGGACTTTATCTGCATTTTAAATTCCTGTTGAGCCGTGGGAACGAGCCCCCCCCCCCCACCATCTGTCTCAGACAAACACATGGACATCACATCCACACTCACCACACACACACACACACACTGATCAGTGGTTTTCTGGACTTTTAGAGGGTTTTTATTTTATTATTCTATTTGAATATTGGTTGTTTAATTAATCCTCCTCCTTACAGTGTAAAATGTTTCAGTCTGTTTGCTTTTTTCATAAATATAATAAAAATAACACACACACACACACACACCTATACACACACAGAGTTAAAACCCTCCAGATGATTGACAGGTTGGTCACTTTGAGGAGGACTAAAGTTGTTCACCTGATCTATAAATAGAATCATTGGTAAAGTTCTTAGTGGTGTTTTCAAAGTGGACATTTTTGTCCTAAATGACGCTAAAAGGAAAATGAAAGTGATGCCTGATGGTTAAAAACCCCAGTCAGGTCCACCGTCCTTCTGCCAGCAGCTGATGGGTGATGGGATGGATGCAGACATGTGCCCTGAGGGACCATAAATGACTGCAGAAATCCAGAGATGGGTGCAGGGCTGCAGGCTGAGGGGCCCAGAAACTTTGTCATTGAAATGAAGTAGAAGATCCTTCAGATAAAAGGCAGCAGAGCAGGTGGAGAGAGAGGGCTGCTGGGGTGGAGGAGGGGAGTCCTGCACCCTGTACTCCTGCTTTATCACTAGTTTACTAAAAGTGTTGCTGTTTGTCTTTGTAGCCATGTTCCAGTTCAGAAACCACAACATGTAATGAAGTGCTGAAAGCTAAACAACAGCAGGTGATATCTGAAATCAGTTTGGATTCTTCTGTACTTCGCCCCTGTGTCCCATCAGGTGGGGGGGGGGGGGTTGGAGGATGGTAAAGGCACGTGCGCAACCTCATTAGCATGCTGTTAGCTCGTGTGAGACAGGGGGGATGGTCCCCTCCCACCAAGACTAGGAACAACACGGCACTAACCAAGTGTTTCCACTAAAAGTTGATTCCTTCAGAACACTGTAGCTGAACCTAAAGAGAGAAAAACTTTACTTTTACAACACCTTTCAAAATAAAAGTTAAAAACCGCCTCGCAAGACACATTAAAAGCTCAAGTCATGATTAAACACGAGCTAATTTTAAAAGACGAGGCTTAAACCGACTCTTATGGAGCCACTGAGTCTCTAACCTCAGAGATCCAGAGTCCAGGAGCCTCAGTGGAAACGGTTCTGTCTCCTTTGGTTCTCAGACTAGAAGTTTCCAGATATGACTGTTAAAAGACCTCCAGAAAGTGAATTTTGCATAATATGGGACCTTTTGTGCTCTTAGTTCTTTTGTTTCTGAAACGGAATAATCGGAAGTAACCGTTATTTGGTTTTTGTTATGGCAAAACAAAATCGGAGATACGGTCAAACGGATCCGTTTTCATTATTTCGTTATTCCTTTCTTGCTAAAAAAGAGTACACGGGTTCAGGTCGAGCAGAATGTTGCTCTGGAGGTGCCAGGATGGGGGGCACAGGAAAGAACTGAACGACCAGAGGAGGAAATCCCTCCACACATCCACACTGACAACAGCACCTATGGTCTCTAATAAAAAATAAATGTGCCTAAATAAAATAAGTATGTCTTTTGTGGCTTCGCAGATTTTTAAAGTGCAATTTTACAGGATTTTGAAAAAATACAGTGCATTGTGTTCTGCGTCCTGAGTAGAAGGATTGCGGCGCCGACGCTGCAGGGTGCAGGGCGTCCTCTGGAGAACTGCATGCCCGTGTTCCAATGAGAGTGTTTAAACAAGAGAGAAAAGTCTCGCCTCGCCTTCCTACGCTTATCCGGGTCCGGGTTGCGGAGGCAGGATCCCAAGTTGGCCATCCCAGTCCATCCTCTCCCCGGCCAAGTCCACCAGCTCCTCAGCTGGGATGACCAGGCGTTCCCTGGACTACCTGGAGACGTATTTCCTCCAGCTTGTCCTGGGTCAACCTGGGGGCCTCCTGCAAGCAGAAGAAGCCCAAAACACCTCCCGAGGGAGGCGTCCAGCAAGCATCCTATGCCTGAACCACCTCAACTGGCTCCTTCCGAGAGAAAAGTGAAAATATTCATTCCTGTCTAAAAAAATGTATAAAATGTGCAGTGAGGGGTTTTACAGTCTGAAAACATCTGTAATAATTGTAAGAAGAATTTTTAGAACAGACCTCCTGTGATAGGGACCACTGTAGACTGATGATCTTCAATCTTTTTTTGTCAAATAAACAATGGTTGTGTTAAGTGTTACATGTTGATCCCAAAACTGAGTTAAGAATGCACTTACATTTAATTTAGGCACATTGATTTTTTTATTAGAGACCATAGTGTTGTCAGCAAGACAGGGTTTTCCTCCTCTGGTCATTCAGTTCTTTCCTGTGCCCCCACTGGCACCTCCAGAGAATTCGACCTGAATCTGTGTACTCGTTAGCAAAAAAGGGAATAATGATATAACAGAAAAAGATCCATTTCCTCGTTTGGCCGTATTTCCAATTTTATTTTAACAAGGCAAAAACCAAAAAATGACAACTTCCAGTTATTTTATTTTTGTTTCAGATACAAAAGAACGAAGAAAGAATGAAGAGTGCAATTCTAAACATTACACCAGTACTACCCAGTTTAGTTGGTAGAGCGGCCGTCTAGCAATCAGAGGGTCTCTGGTTCAATCCCAGCTACCAGCTGGGTTACTTTGTCGTTGTGTCCTTGAAGACACTTCACCCACCTTGTCTACTGAAGGTCAGAGGGACCTGGTGGTGGTCAGAGAGACCTGGTGGTGGTCAGAGGGACCTGGTGGTGGTCAGAGGGACCTGGTGGTGGTCAGAGAGACCTGGTGGTGGTCAGAGGGACCTGGTGGATGTCAGAGAGACCTGGTGGTGTCAGAGGGACCTGGTGGAGGTCAGAGGGACCTGGTGGTGGTCAGAGGGACCTGGTGGTGATCAGAGGGACCTGGTGGTGATCAGAGGGACCTGGTGGTGGTCAGAGGGACCTGGTGGTGGTCAGAGGGACCTGGTGGTGGTCAGAGGGACCTGGTGGAGGTCAGAGAGACCTGGTGGTGGTCAGAGAGACCTGGTGGTGATCAGAGGGACCTGGTGGTGGTCAGAGGGTCCTGGTGGTGGTCAGAGGGACCTGGTGGAGGTCAGAGGGACCTGGTGGAGGTCAGAGAGACCTGGTGGTGGTCAGAGGGACCTGGTGGTGGTCAGAGCGCCCTGGTGGGGTCAGAGGGACCTGGTAGTGATCAGAGGGACCTGGTAGTGGTCAGAGGGACCTGGTGGTGATCAGAGGGACCTGGTGGTGGTCAGAGGGACCTGGTGGTGGTCAGAGGGACCTGGTGGAGGTCAGAGGGACCTGGTGGAGGTCAGAGAGACCTGGTGGAGGTCAGAGAGACCTGGTGGTGGTCAGAGGGACCTGGTGGTGGTCAGAGGGACCTGGTGGAGGTCAGAGGGACCTGGTGGAGGTCAGAGGGACCTGGTGGAGGTCAGAGAGACCTGGTGGTGGTCAGAGGGACCTGGTGGTGGTCAGAGGGACCTGGTGTGATCAGAGGGGCCTGGTGGTGGTCAGAGAGACCTGGTGGTGGTCAGAGAGACCTGGTGGTGATCAGAGGGACCTGGTGGTGGTCAGAGGGACCTGGTGGTGGTCAGAGGGACCTGGTGGTGGTCAGAGGGACCTGGTGGAGGTCAGAGAGACCTGGTGGTGGTCAGAGAGACCTGGTGGTGATCAGAGGGACCTGGTGGTGGTCAGAGGGACCTGGTGGTGATCAGAGGGACCTGGTGGTGGTCAGAGGGACCTGGTGGTGGTCAGAGGGACCTGGTGGTGGTCAGAGGGACCTGGTGGTGGTCAGAGGGACCTGGTGGTGGTCAGAGAGACCTGGTGGAGGTCAGAGGGACCTGGTGGAGGTCAGAGGGACCTGGTGGTGGTCAGAGAGACCTGGTGGTGGTCAGAGGGACCTGGTGGTGGTCAGAGGGACCTGGTGGTGGTCAGAGGGACCTGGTGGTGGTCAGAGGGACCTGGTGGTGGTCAGAGGGACCTGGTGGTGGTCAGAGGGACATGGTGGTGGTCAGAGGGACCTGGTGGTGGTCAGAATAAGATGGTGGGGAAGAATCAAGTGACAAAAAGTTTCACCAATTTAGTTTTAGTTACTGGAATGTTCTCCACTACTTCAGTTCCAACTATCTCAATGTTCTTACGCTGCTCCTTCTTTCGCTCCTTCCTTGGATGTGCAGCCATCTCTCATCCTTCGTGTTGTGTGTTAGACTTTTGAGCCAGTCTTTTCACAACAGTACTCCAAGCGGGGGACTATGGCAATCTGCCCTCACCTCCTACCCTAGTGCGGACGCTCAGGTTCAGGGAGGCCCGGGTCCGGCTCAGGTTCAGGGAGGCCCGGCTCAGGTTCAGGTTCAGGGAGGCCCGGCTCAGGTTCAGGGAGGCCCGGGTCCGGTTCAGGTTCAGGGAGGCCCGGGTCCGGTTCAGGTTCAGGGAGGCCCGGATCAGGATCAGGGGGGTGGCCCGGAGGCAGCCCTGCGTGACGAGGCTCAGGCTAGAGGTCTGAACCCGGTGTGGACCCTCGGACCCCGGGACCAACAGGACTTTGGCAGGACTCTGGAACCGGGACAGGACTTTGACTGGACACAGGATCCTCAGCACAGCAGGACAGACAGTCAGCCGCGACCTCCGCCTGCGCTGTCAGGTAAGCCCTCTGGACATAAGCGTAGCGGCTCTTCAGGGCTGGCACGGCTCTCAGTCCCGGATTGGATGTGAAAACGGAGTGCAACAGCTTGGCGGCCCGCAGCCTCTGGTGGGGACATGAGGGCACAGCAAAGATTTCAGTCAGACTGTCAGTGACTAGCTGGCTCACCTCGTCAATGACCTCTTCCGACAGAGGTGGCACAGCTGTGTGACCGGAGGCTGCGGGAACGGCAGCGTGCTTCTCCTTGATCGGGGGCTGCTGGAAGCGGAGCTCCTTCAGGGCTCGAGGCAGCAGCTGCACCTTGGCTTGGGTCTGGGGCAGCGGAGACGTGGAGCCGGGTCTACGAGGTTGCCGTCGACGCATGGACATGAACCCGCTGAACAGGACCGTGTAGGACGGCAGGACCCCGCCAGCCATCCCTCTCCGACGCTGAGGCTTGATAGCCAGACGCGTGCCCCAGAAAGGCGACCTCATCTCCTCCTCCAGCTCCTTAAACTCTAGGAGCGTCAAGAACTCACCAGCTGGGTCCAAACGTTTAGGTCGGTTCATTCTGTAATGAACTGGTGGCAGTGAGCATGCAGAAGGACCCAAGGTGCTGGTAAGCACCTTGAGGCAGGAGACGGAGGTAATCCAAAAATAGATGGTTTATTGGAGAAACTAAACAGGGCTATGACTATGACCAACAGAAACAGATGAACCGACGACATGACTAGAAACAGGGGGGCTTATATACAGAGGGAAGAAATCAACGGAACAAGAAACACCTGGAGATAATTGACAGGTGAGGGGGGGCGAGAGCAGGAGCCAGGAACACAGGGGAAACAGACAAGACTAACCAGACCAGACAAGAACTAAACAGAACAGACAGGGAATCATGACAAGAGGTTTATCTTCCACAATTGTTTTTCCATCTGCTGTCTATATATAAGGATTTCAGATTTTCCTTGACAACCACCAGCACACCCGACGCCATCGTCCTTATCAATCCATCAATAAAAGATGTTGTCAGGGTCTGTGGCTCTGAAATAAACGAACAAAAATTTGAGACTTCATTCACTTTAACTGTAGTGGCCTACATTAAAGAGCTAGTCGGCTAAAACGCCGGTCTCCCCTTTCCTCGCAAGGTAGCAAAATCCGCCCAGTGTGAAAAGTTAACCATTGTTACTTCATGAAAAGCATCACTGAAACATCTAACGTGTTGTGATGTTCTACTCCAACAGTTGTTTTAACTGTCCATGGGGAGGGGACTTCATGCTACTTTTGAGTAGCCCTGCTAGCTCACCATAAGCCGACTGAACGCGTGAGTTGTTGAGCGTTAAAACTCAAATTAAATAACACGAAGTCTAGTGTTTACAAGACTTGACTTAGTTTAGACCTTTGAGTGTAGATCGGTCACCTGACAAAACGTTTCTGGTGTCCTTGATTACCTCCTCAGCTACTAGTGCCCGGGCTGAGGTGGATGGAGCGGAGCTCATTGGGTCTGCAGTGAATGCTGGACAATGACCCAGGATGCTGTCCAGCTGCTCGTCTGACCCATTGTTATTATTACGGTCCTTCAGACGTTTGTAACCTTGTTTCAGCTTCTCTCTGGATTGTTTGGCTGTGTGATCAAAGCCAAGACTGTCCAAATATGCAGACATCGACGAGAAAATCTTCTCATTTCTGTGAGAAGACTCAAATAACATCTGCACCTCCCGGTTGGTCCATTTTACAATTCTCGTATTTTCAAAGGTGGCAGTTGTTCAGCGATGTCTGTTTTGATCATCATTTCCAAGATCCCACAACCAATCAGCACGAGTTAACCACAAGTTCCACTCAGCAAGTCTATTGCGCCTTTCTAAGTACCTACCCCACTCAGGGACTCTGTTGGTCCCTGAAATGGCCCAGTGAAGTGGAAGTATGCACATGCCACAAAGTTCTGGTAAAATGACTCTGAAGTTCCGATAGTGAAAACATGCCTAATGGTAGCATGTGGGCTCTGATCTGCTTCTTGATATTCTGACTCAAAATGATGCAGGGAAATATTCTGTCCTGGTTCTGCTGGACCTGACTGCAGCGTTCAGCACCATTGTCCATCATCTGCTGCTTGATAGGCTGAGACACTGGGTTGGCCTATCAGGATTTGGGCTGGAGTGGTCCTTCTTTAGTCTCTGAGTGTTGTCTCTCTGTGGCTGTCCTCCTCCAACCCTCCTGCCTATGGTGTCCCACAAGGTTCTGTGTTGGGGCCTCTGCTGATCTTTATCTGCTCCCTCTTTAGCACATCCTGAGCTCTTTTAAATTAATCTCCTACCACCTTGATGCTGATTTCATTCAACTGTACATCTCCTTTAAGCCCCATGAGATGTATAAACTACAGTGGTTGCAGACGTGTTTAGACTATTAAAAACTGGATGCTCAAAACTTTCTACAATTAAATGAATCAAAAACTGGTTTATCTATGATTAAATGTTCTTTCCACTTCCTGGTTATGGCCCCTACAGAGCTCACTGAAACCTTCAGTAGTTTAGTAACCATCACCATCAGAATGTTTAGCAACTATCAGGTTGTGAAGGTTCTAAGAAGCTCTTTGGTTTCACCCATCATTAGATGTTTCTAGTGTGACGCCTTGGTAATGAGACTCCTTTTTCTAGACCATCAGTAGGACTGAAGCAGCTGATTTTGATTTACAATAAGTGGCAGGATTGTTTTCTAAATCTATTTTATTCCTTAGTTTTCCCAGTTAATGTCCCATTGCAAATGAGAACCCAATTTCCAAGTGAGACCTGAAAAGCAGTTGGGGGTTCTTGCCCAAGGACACTTTGATCATATGGTCAAGTCAGGGATTGAACCCGGGGACGCCCACCTTTAAGGCAGCCTCTCATCCCTTGGGCCATGGTTGCCCCATTGCTAATTAGTTACTGATAGATTCCAGTTGGCGTCATGACTTTCCAGGCCTTTATGTGCTTTATTTCATGTGTCCAAACCTTTTTTCTCATGACATTCCATTTAATTACACATAACTGAATGTGGACATGAATGGTTTGATTTCTTTGAGTGTGGATTGGATGGCTTGTTACCAACATGTGGTGAGAACTTCATGCCAAGTAGACCTTTAAAAACAGATTTATTTAAAAAATTAGAGATTTGGTCAGTAATCATTACCAATCAGGAGTTACATATCGTTGTTCCAACATATCAAATTATTATGAGCTTCAAGAATCAGAATCATCTAGTTGATCCGCTGCAAGCAACAGATTGTCACTGTTGTCTAAACGAGAGCAGTGCTGACAAACCTCAAAGGGATCTGTACATCTGCTCGCACTCTGCCGGCTGCTTTTGTATTCCACAAAGGCAAATCGACTTCTCCTCCTCGCCTCCACAGAAGATTGGTCGTGTTAAATTTCACACACAAACAGTGAAGGCCTGTTTCAGAAGTTCACAGGAACTTTTCCACCACAGGCATTCTGCTGGCCTTCCCTCTGTGGGACACACGTCTGACATATGCTGCTCTGATACCCGATCGCCTGTCTGCTTTACGCCCTCTTTTCATATTTCAGTAACAGGAGATCACTGTCTACCCCCTTTTTGTTACTCGCGCTTTTTTATTATTGTTTACAGCAGATTATAGAAAGCATCTTCCATATCACAAATACAATTTCAGCCCCCATCCAAACACTTTCCTCTACCAAAAAACATTAAATAGGGTAAAAAAATTTTTAAAGTAATTGGCCTAGTGCAAAAGTATGATATCCTGCTGTTGTCTTTTAATCTAATTATATATGGGTATACATCAGTACTATATATCTATCCTACGTATATTTACAGATTCGGGGAACATTTTACATCTGATACACATTTAATAATATCCCAGATTTTAAAGAATGTCTCAGATTTACCCAGTTTTAGGTGGGCCGGTACAGAATGGTATGCAGTACCAGGACTTTTAAATTTGACCCCTCTGCATACCGGGAGTTTTTCTGTTACTACATCTAGAAAAGTTTGAGCTTTCCCAGTGGCCGTAGTTACCTTGTGGTAGAGCAGCTGGTATTCACCCGGAAAGGCTGTAAAAACTCTTATAACCATTATAACTTCAGCGATTCTCTGAAGGAGACGGTAACCCAGAGGTAGTAACAGCTACCCCCACCTGGGAGAACGGATCGAATCCTGGCCTCAATCATCTATCATTTCATCTTTAAATATTCTTGTTTATGGGCCATGCAGGCTGACACGCGCACAGAGTCATACGCAGTCTGAAGCCCACAGCACTATGATCACCTGCTGACAAGCTGGAAAACAAACACTCTGTATAAGGCTGGAGGGCCAGAAATATGCAGGTCACAGGCCAGATTCGGCCCGTGGGCCACTAGTTGCTGACCCTCCTTTGATATCTGTACAGTATAGAGCAGAGTTCTGATATTATCAGTCTTGACAAACCTTTAATGAAGCCTGTCTGCTCAGGATGAATCAGTTGTCCTAATAATTAATCTTCTTCTAGATTAATCTATTAACTAGAATTTTGGTTAGAGCTTTAAATACATTTAATAGTGAATTGGCCATTAGGAGCCAATATAAATGTTCATCCTTTCCCACTTGAAAAGAAAAGCCTTTATGAAAGCTTTGTCTAATGTCGTTGGCAGTTTCCAATTAAAAAAGGATTCTCTAAGCATAATTGTCAAGAGCGGGGGAGGGGGAGCCAAAGGTTTAGTTTTTTTAAGAACTCCATAGATGATCAGTCTGATCCTGTGGCTTTGTTAATGTTTAATAGTGAAATATTGTTAGCTACTTGCATTTATGTGATAACCAGATCTAGCTAAAATTTCATGTCTTCAGAAAGTTTGTTCAGTTTTATTTTATTTTAAAAATTGGAACTTAGCTTATCTGCTGGTGAAGGTTCTCAGTCAGGGATGAATCGTATCGAATCACCAGCAGAGATGAATCGTATCAAACCATATCAGCAGATGCTTCACCGTATCGTCAATGTATCGAATCGCTGGGAGCATATCGAGATACGAATCGAATCGGCCTCAGTGGTGGGGATTCACATCCCTAATGCACAGGCTAGAAATGGCTTGAGCCTATAGACCATTTACTGTTTGTAAACAGTATGACAAACACGAGAATGCGTGCACACCCTGGCAACGGAGCATGGCGTCCTTTCAGGCTTTGACAAGCTACGCTGCGGGACTGTCGCTGACAAATCTTGAAAATTATATTAGAAAACTCACTTTAACGAACGACAACAGACTCCCGGATCCCGGTAAGCATTACGGAATGGGTGGATGATGAAGCTGCGTGGCCAGATATCCAGTGGCCCGATATATATGCGTATTGAGTGGAGAGGCCCAGTAAGTACACCCGAGAGAAGCTACGTGCTTACAAATCTCTAGATGCATACAATTATGTTGTCTGTCGCCACGTACAGAATGTAAAATATCACAACATAGACTCTGAGTTTTGCATCTTGAAGGCAGAAGTCCTTCCTAGTCAAAGACAAGGACTGCTATGTACGAGGCTTGGGTCATAGTACATAGAGCCATGGTATTGGGTCGCCTGCAAAATCAGGACTCTGTGAGCCCATTGACGCCTCGCCTGTGAATAAATAGACTGCTTAAAAACAAACCAGCAAACGCAGCTTACTATAACCACAGTTCCGGTGTAACATTCAGACGTATAGTGCCAGCAAAGAGCTCCAACATCTAGTGTTTACCCTCCTGCTGCATGGGGTGACTTAAGCTAACACAGCTAGCAGTTAGCATCAGCCGATAGCTCTGTGATATCAGCTGCTTCTGCTCCGTCACCAAATCACTCAGAAAGACGTCAAACTGCGGCGGAGATTTATTTTATGGAAGCGACGTTCACTGAAGGGGCTTTTTATTCGTATTTCAGTTTTAGTTTCATTTTGTATTGTTTTTTTCGTACTTTGCTGAAGACATATGAACACCGGACCGGTCTTACACTCGCTAAATATTCCCATCACCGGTAGCCGACCCGTAAACACGGTTAAACTGGAAAAAAGTCAGTCTCTGACATTTGTTCTAGACCACTAGAAGGTCCTTCCTGTCCATCACAGACCACTAGAAGGTCCTTCCTGTCCATCACAGACCACTAGAAGATCCTTCCTGTCCATCACAGACCACTAGAAGGTCCTTCCTGTCCATCACAGACCACTAGAAGGTCCTTCCTGTCCATCACAGACCACTACAGAAGATCCCTTCCTGTCCATCACAGACCACTACAGAAGGTCCTTCCTGTCCATCACAGACCACTACAGGAGATCCTTCCTGTCCATCACAGACCACTAGGAGATCCTTCCTGTCCGTCACAGACCACTAGAAGATCCTTCCTGTCCATCACAGACCACTAGAAGGTCCTTCCTGTCCATCACAGACCACTAGAAGGTCCTTCCTGTCCATCACAGAACACTAGAAGGTCCTTCCTGTCCATCACAGACCACTAGAAGGTCCTTCCTGTCCATCACAGACCACTAGAAGGTCCTTCCTGTCCATCACAGACTACTAGAAGGTCCTTCCTGTCCATCACAGGATGTGTA
>SSNR01000222.1:1050653-1062420 GCA_006937965.1 Callopanchax toddi | reverse complement strand
TCCTTCCTGTCCATCACAGACCACTAGAAGGTCCTTCCTGTCCATCACAGACCACTAGAAGGTCCTTCCTGTCCATCACAGACCACTAGAAGATCCTTCCTGTCCATCACAGACCACTAGAAGGTCCTTCCTGTCCATCACAGACCACTAGAAGGTCCTTCCTGTCCATCACAGACCACTACAGAAGATTCCTTCCTGTCCATCACAGACCACTAGGAGATCCTTCCTGTCCATCACAGACCACTAGAAGGTCCTTCCTGTCCATCACAGACCACTAGAAGATCCTTCCTGTCCATCACAAACCACTACAGGAGATCCTTCCTGTCCACAACTAGAACATTCTAAAATTGCCTTATCAGAAATCATAGATGAGGTAATAAAATATCTAATTTTCCTCTGGAATTATTAAAGAATGTTTAATTAGGTTTGATTTGATTTGATTATCACCAGGTTTTCCAGGTTCTAAACTGTGAGCTGAGTAATAGATTCTTATGGGGCCACTTGACTGGAAAGGGGCAGGGCAGCTGACAAAGGCCTCTTATTTGGCCTGAGTTGAATGGCTACCACGTGCACAGCCAGTGGGTGACATTAATTAAATTAAAGATTTACTAACCCTCTGTCACTCACCAGTCCCCACTTCTTCTTTGTTTGAGTTGGCAGATGTAAAGCAGGCCCTCTGATTTTCCGTGTGGGGGTAGAATCTTGCATCAGATCCACATGTTCCTCATTTTGGAGCAGTGTGTGTGAAAACTTTGATGTTCCTGGATCAGCTGGCTCAGTGCTGAGTTTGGATTCAGAAGTTGGTCCATGTCAGGATCTTGTATATGTGTGTATAAATGTGTAAATACCACCTTGTATTTATAAACAATGTATATACCACAGTACAACATATATACCACAGTACAATATATATTACAGTACTACTTATATACCAGAGTACAATGTATATAACACCACAATGCATAAATTTATACCACAATACAACATAAATACCACAGTACTGTATATATACGATAGTACAGCATATATACCACAGCACTACATACCACAGTACTGTATATACAGTATACCACAGTACTACATATATACCACAGTACAGCATATATACCACAGTACTACATATCTCACAGCACTTTGTATATACCACAGAACTACATATATTCCACAGTTCTACATATATATCACAGTACTTTGTATATACCACAGTACAACATATATAACACAGTACAACCTATATACCACCATACTACATATATTCCACAGTACACTATAGGGATGTCCCGATCAAGTTTTTTGGCCCTTGAGTCCAAGTCATTTGATTTTGAGCATCTGCAGATACTGAGTCCCGATTCTATGGAACTAGCATTGAGACTTTAGTTTTGTACTTGTAACTTAGTTCTGTGACTTGCACACATTTAAAAAATATATAAGTTTCAAATTACATGTTCAAATTGCAGCGTTTTACACGCGTCACAAAGCGTTGAGTCACACACAAAACACAGAACATTTTTTGCCATATTTGGCTTGCCCAGAAGAACCAATGATGGAAAGAGGGAGGCAGTGCTCACAACCAAACTTGATTACATTCACTCTTTACCAGTAGGTGGCAGTAAAGGTGTTTCACAAGTATGCTGTCACTTGTGAAACTCTACTCCAGCAACGTTCCTCAGACCACCGATCTACACTGAAGGTAAGAACTAACTTCAAGTCTTGTAAAAGTTTGAATTACCCCTCTAGCCTTCACCTTATTTAGTTATTTAGTTTTAACTCACTAAAACAAACTTGTGTTCAGCTGGCTTCTTATGCTATGTGAGCTAGCAGGCTAGCAGGCAGAAGTAGCATGAACTCCTCTACCCATGGACAATTAAAACTGTTAGGGTAAAACATCACAACATGTTAGATGTTTCAGTGTTGCTTTTTGTGAGGTAATGATTAACTTTTCACAGAGTGGATTTTGTTACCTTGCCAGAGGAGACTGGTGTTTTAGCCGGCTAGCTCTGTAACTGAGGCCTACAGTTAAACTGAATGAAGCCTCAAATGTTTGTTCTTTTATTTCAGAGACTCAGACCCTGGCAACATCTTAAGGCTCCACTGAAAAGCAGTACCACTCGTGGTCAAATGGCTATAGTTGGAACACACCCTCTTGTCCCCCTTCTTGAAAATGGGGACCACCACCTTGGTCTGCCACTCCACAGGAACTTCCCCCGATGACCATGCAATGTTGCAGAGATGAGTCAACCAAAACAGTCCTACAGCATCCAAAGCCTTGAGACACCCAGGTCAGACCTCACCCACCCCCGGGGCTCCGCCGCTGCGTAGTTGTTTGACTACCTCAGCAACTAAACAGTCCGTCCCCATGTCTCCCAGCTCTTATTCCTCGTAAGAATACATGTCGGTGGGATTGAAAAGCGCCTCTGAGTATTCCTTCCACCGCCCAAATATATCCCCAGTTGACATCAGCAGCTCCCCGTCCCCACTGTAAACAGTGTGAGCAAGTTGTTGCCTTCCTCCCCTGAGGAAGCGGATGGTTTGCCAGAACCTCTTTGGAGAAGATCGATAGTTTTTCTCCATGGTCTCACCAAACTCCTCCCACGCCCAAGATTTTGCCTCGAACACTGCCGCTGCTCCATCCCACTTGGCCCTCTGGTACCGGTCTGCTGCTTTTGGAGACCCATAGACTAGCCACGCCTTGTAGGCCTCCTTCTTCAGCCTGACAGCTCCCCTAACCTCTGGTGTCCACTAGCAGGTATGGGTGTTACCTCCATAACTTGCACCAGCCACCTTGCTACCACAGACAGCAACAGCCACCTCAACAATTGCAGAGTGGAACAAGGCCCATTGGGACTCAATGTCCCCCACTGCTCTTGGGACGCGGTCAAAACTCTGCCGGAGGTGAAGACCATCTTGATGGGCTCCTCTGCCAGGTGTTTCCAGCAGACCCTCGCTATATATTTGTGCAGCAACTTCCCCTGCCATCTGATCCAGGTCACTGCCAAGTGGTGATCAGTTGACAGCTCCGCTCCTCACTTTACTCGAGTGTCCAGAACATACAGTCTCAGATTAAACAACTACAAAGTCAATCATCGACCTGTAACCTAGGCTGCCCTAGTACCAGGTATACTGATGGGCATCTTTATGTCTGAACATGGTATTTGGTATGGCCAAACTTGCACAGAAGTTCATTAACAGAACACCTTCTTGTCTCCCAGGGTGGACCCCAACATACAGGCAGAGAGTTTTTGGGCTAACAAAAAGCCCACTGCAGCCCTCCACCTCTCACCCACAGTAAGTCCATCAAAGAAGAGAGTCCAACTCCTCTCAAGGTCTTGGGTTCCAGAGCCAGTGTTGTGTGTCGAGGTGAGTCCGACTATATCCAGTCGACTTGGTACCACTCAACTTCTTCCACAAATTTTAACTCCTTCCCTGCCAGAGAGGTAATGCTCCCTGTCCCAATAACCAGTTACCTTATCCGGGGATCGGACCGCCAAAGCTCCCGTCTTGGTCTGCCACCCGATCCACAATGCACCAGACCCTTCATGTTCCCCCTGCAGGTGGTGGGTCCACAGTTAGATAAGCCCATGTATCCAGTCCAGGCCGGGCCCCATGGGCAAACGCCCAGCCACCAGGCACTCACCCACAGGCCCCAACCCCAGGCCTGGCTCCAGGGTGGGACTCCGGTAATCTTCCAGGCTGTGGTACTCAGTCTCTTTGGTCTTATCTCTTCTGAACCACTCTTTGTCTAGCCCTTCACCTAGGACCGATTTCCATGGGAGACTCTACCAGGAGTAGGAGTGTGTGTGTGTGTGTGTGTGTGTGTGTGTGTGTGTGTGTGTGTGTGTGTGTGTGTGTGTGTGTGTGTGTGTGTGTGTGTGTGTGTGTGTGTGTGTGTGTGAATATAGGGTGTGAGGGTATCTGATTAGAGTATTTTACTCCTCCTCTGATGGTACAAAGTGCTAGAAGAACCTTTAACGTTCTCTTAAAAAGTGTCTGAATGCTGAATGTGACTCTGAAGTTCTCCGGAGAACCCTGGAGCTTTGAGCATTAATCAGACATTTCCTACTTTTCAGTGTCTTTTGATCACATCCATTGCAAACAGCATTTCACACAGAGTGAGTTGGTAGATTTTTTAATGTTTCTGTTTAAATTTTTAGTCTTAACTTTTCTTTGTTGTCCCTGTTTTAATATCTTTCATGTGTTTTATTGTAGAGCACCTTAAAAAGTCTGCCTGTTAGTGTGAGAGTTACTGTGGAATGTGAATTCATTTGATGCTTTGTTGTGTGCACCTGTCAGCCCGAAGCTGACCTTTCACCTCCGCTGGACAGACTGGGTCTTTAACTGGATGAAAGCTGTTGTGAGATGCAGATGGACGGCAGCCAAACTCGACCAATCTGTTGATGGCTGACAGCCGGCGCTGCTGGCCACAACAGCATGCCGGTCCACATCTACAGATGTCCCCCCACTCCCCCTCCCAATGGCTTTCTGCCCCACCCCACTCCCAGGATAAGTGTCAGTGTGTCGGGATTTACACATGTTGATCCCTGATTGTTGGAAGCCAGGCGAGTGCCCGTGGTGATAATCGTCATCCACCCCACCCCCATCTGCAGCCACATGACTTTTTGTGTTGAGCTTGGGCTCCTTTGTTAGGCCACATGTGACCATTGACCCTTTAGCCCCTCCCCCATCATGGATACACAGCTAAGTAACACTTTCTCCCAGCATTACTCACACAAGGCACACTTCTACAGACACTTTTCTTCTTCAGTTGGTGAGTAACCCCCACTGGCGTTAGGCACAATGTGGGTGGTGACGCCTGCTGCAGGTCATTAAAGTGTAGCGTGCTGCAGTTCAGAAAGCCACCACCCTAATTAAACATAAAGAAAGAAATGGCTGATGGATCGACATCAGGAGGAGGATGTGAAGGAGGTGAAGTTCTTAAAGCACCCAGAGCAGAGGTTCTGCTGTTAGCTAAGACTTCAATCACCTCGCCTTCTTCCACTTTTCCTGGTCCGGGTTGGAGTGGCAGCATCCCAAATCCTCCTCTCCCCGGCCACCTCCACCAACACCTCTAGGACCCCTGACCCTTTAATCTCATTCATTACGTAAAGCTCATGACCAGGTGAGGACTGGGACGATAAATCCAGAGCTTGTTTCTGTCTCAGCTCCTTCTTCACCACCACAGACCAGTTCAGTCTACACATCACTGCAGACGCTGTTCAATCTGCCGTTTGATCTCCCGCTCACTCACCAACAGTGTTGGCTAAAGGCCTATTCATCCTCCACGAGAAGAAAGACATTTGTTCTCGCTGGGGAGCGCCGAGAACAAGAAAAACGCTCGTTTCGGCAGGGAGCATTCATACTCCCCGAGAACTCGGCTGTCGAACTGCTTCAGCGATGTGTCAAATGGGTGTGTGTTAGGGATGGGTGATATGGCCTAAAAAAATTATCACGATAATTTCTGGTATTTATGGCGATAACGATAAATTACTATAATTTTTTTTCCTGTAAAATAGCAGATTATGTTCCGTTTAAGTTGTGTTCCAGTGACTGTGCTGAAAAACATCATACAACAATTACACAATAATAATTCAAATAAAATACAAGTAGGGCTGGGTGATATGGTCAAAGATCTATATTACAGTATAATTATAAACATCTGCATTAACGGTATATACAGTATATATTATTATTATTAGAGAAGAGAGGGGAGCGAGAGGGAGGGATGTAGATAGATAGATATCCATCTTTATTATATAAAATCTATTTTATATATACTATATTTAAACATATATTCTCTGAGCTAAAGATCTCAATTATTTGGTTAAAGTAACTTTTTTAGAAAAAGTGTGCTTTTCTCCTCCTTCAATCTGTTCAGATGCAGAAAAGTCGACATTGTTTTGACAGTCTGGTCCAGTTTTGGACCAGACTGAACTTATTACTGACAATGGCCTGGGTCACTAAGAGTCATCTACCTGCTCTGAGCTTCTCCTTCTCTCCTCCTCTCTTCTCCAGCACCTCTTGCGTCCTCTCCGCCAGGCACATGAGCGCGTGCGCTCTTTGCAACTCATTTATTAACCAATTTGAAAAACTCTGTAGCTTTCTGACGGCGGTACCCGGGGGTGTTGCGCAGCGTGCCTGTGTGCAGCAAGTGAATCTCTTTCTGGAGCTGCAGGAGGAGCCGCCCGGCCTCGGAGTCGCCGCGGTGCGCCGGTCTCTTGGCCCTCGGCCTCGTTCTGAACCATGCATGCAGGGGGAGGGCGAGTCCTGCGGCCGCGGGTTCCGAGTGAGCGTCGAACCAGTGGTAGCTTCTAATTATTACTCACGCATCTCCTCGGACACGTCCACTCTTCATGGACTAGGGACCGGGTCCTGGATTTGCTGTTCGGTCCAGACAGAACCTGGTCTGGATCTGGACTGCGGATAAAAGTTCAGTGTAGCTCCTCGTTTTAAAATGAGCTCCTCCTCAGCCTCTCGTCCGCCTTCCGCCATGTTTGTTTACATTCCGCACGTGAACCGGGTGCACGCAAAACTACGTCATCAACTAGACTTATCGTTATCGCGAGAAGACAAATTTTTATTGTGAAGATAATTTTCAACAGTATATTGCACACGATAAAATATCGCTCATCCCTAGTGTGCGTATCAGGTGTGTGTGTGTGGAGGGGAGGGTGTGTGTGTGCAGTTTAAAATGATCCGTCCTCGCTACGTGAGGAGCGGAGGCGTACGGGTCTCGGGTGCAAACCCTCGTGGTCCGCGCTGGTCCTCCTAGCTCGGGTCGATCCAGACCGTGACCCTTCAGGTCCGTCCACACAAAGCAGCACAGCAGGCGCCGGAGAAAAACGTCAACCGCTAACCGCACTAACCACGCTCATCCTCCCTTTCTGACCAATCACAGCAGTTGTTCTCGGACATCCTGCTGAACAAAGTTCGGCTCGGCTGACGTGCACAAGAACAAGTCGTTAGCGCTGCCGAACTGGGTCTGCGAGAACAAAATGACGTCATTTTGTTCTCACAGAGAGAACAAAGTTCTTTCTTCTCGTGGAGGATGAACTGGCCTTTAGTTGCTTTAAATTAGTAACTTAGTTACATTATTAGTTACTTCTTACTATCAAAGTAACTAGTTACTAGGGAAAGTAACTTTGTTATAAGTAAATAAATTACATTATAAATTACCAATCTAAATGTACTGTGATTTATTTATTATGTATTTGATTCTACGTGTTTATTGGACCACCTGTCTGCTGTTGGGTGTACAATTACAGTATTTGTATGTACAACTAGGGGTAGGGGATATACTGATACTCGATGTATCGAATGGCTTTATCATAACCATCAAGTATAAACTCACTGCAAATTTAGGCCGTCTGCTTGAAATTCACTGTTAGTTTGGTTTCTCCCACACACAGTGAATGCATCACTGACTTTTTAATTATAAACAAACATCTTAATGTCTTAAAAAGTATAAATGACTGTATTTTAAAACCAATATCCAAAACAGAAAAGTCCTGAAAGACGTCAAAGTTTTAATAAACAACTTTGTTGAAAAAGCAGAAAGACTGGTGAACAAGTTAACAGGACCTCTGTGGTTTGAATGTGTCATTCATCTAATGAATACATTATTAATAGATATCTGGTCTTTGAGTTTGGTATCAGCAGCATGAGGCCCAGTCTAGAGCGGCTCCAGAGCGGGACTCGGCTCTGGTTCAGTCCCAGAGCTGGAGGGTTTTATGAAACCTGAGAGCATTGAAGGAGTCAGAGCTCCTCCTGCTGCCTCCCTCTGTCTCCTCCCTCTGCCTCCTCCCTCTGTCTCCTCCCTCTGCCTCCTCCCTCTGCCTCCTCCCTCTGCCTCCTCCCTCTGCCTCCTCCCTCTGCCTCCTCCCTCTGCCTCCTCCCTCTGCCTCCTCCCTCTGCCTCCTCCCTCTGATTTCGTAACTTCTCCTACATGGACTGGTCCCTCAGCTTGCTGATGAATGTGACACAAGTTTTACACATTGTTGTCTGTGTGTCTGTGCCTATGTTTGTGTGTTTGTGTGTGTCTGTGCCTATGTTTGTGTGTTTGTGTGTGTGCGTGTGTGTCTGTGCCTATGTTTGTGTGTCTGAATGGTAGGAAGAGAGAGAACTGTGACACAGGCTGAATTCATGTTCAATTTGCTTTCCTTTCTTGCAGCCTGTCTGATTGTCCTGATTTGAAGCCTACTGTATAAACAGCGGGTAGAACCCGTCTGCAGTTCTCTAATGAATCTATCCCTAAAGGTTCTGTTTACATGAAATTCTCTCCAGATGTTGGCAAGAACCCATCCTCCACACAGGTAAAGAAACCAAATCATCCACGTCCACATCTGGTTCTGGGTAATAAAATAGAACAGCTCAGGGGAAAAGGATTGAGCACATAAAGAAAGAAGGTGCAAAAATGGCTGGGAAATTCTGATACCAGCTGCAATTTAACAGTAATTAGAAAACAATCCTGCTACCTAGTGCTAATCACTATCAGCTGTTCCGGTCCCACTGATGGCCTAGAAACAGGAGTTTCATTATGATGTCACACAAAAGATCTCATAATGGGGAAAACCAAAGAGCAACATTTTTATTTAAAAAGTATCAGGTTGGAGACCAAAACTAAGAGAAAAACAGCTGAAGTCTTCCAGTCCAGTGGGACACCGAGGCATCCCCAGGCCGGTCTAGAGGTATAATCCCTCCAACAGGCCCTGGGTCATCCAGGGGCCTGCTGCTGGAACGGTATGCCTGAAGCACCTCCCCAGAGAGACATCCATCAGGCATCCTGACCAGATGCCTGGACCTCCACAGCTGGTTTCTCTACATGTGGAAGAGCAGTAGTTTGAGTCCCTCCTGGATGTCCGAGCTCCTCACGTATCTCTAAAGGCTTAGACCCACAGGAGACAGACGCACCGCGTCGCACCCGAGCCATGATTTTAAAACGACGCCATCATAGTGAGAGTGGCCTCTCAGGGAGCGCCATGGGGCATCCCAGTAGCACCAGTCTGCACCGCGGTGCTGAAGATACAAGCCAGTTCTTTTTCAGCGCCATGGCATGGCTGAGACGTATGTGTCACGACATTGTGGAGTACTTTACAACACATACATTACGACAAAACGCTAAACCTCAACCAGCACGGCAAACAAAAACAACAGCCAATACACGGACAAGGAGCATTTCACTGTGAAATATGAACATAAAAAAGCTTTTAGAAACAGATTATTCTAACTCACGTACCCGTTGTTGAGCAGCGTTCAATGGCGTGCCACTTCTGAATCACATCCTGTGAGACCAGAAGACTCGTTAAAGACGTGGCATGGCACTGACGTCTCCTGTAGGTCTCAGCCTTAAGTCTGAGCCACCCTGAGAAAACTCACTTGTATTCATGTTCTCATTATTAGTCATTACTCAAAACATGACCATAGGTGAAGACTGGGATGTAGAGCGACCGATAAATCGATAGCCTTGCTTTCTGGATCAGCTCCTTCTTCGATGTCCATCACTGCTCCAATCCTTTTGCTGAGCTCCTGGTCTCTTCTTCCCTAAACTCCTCCACCTGAGGTAGGACCCTTCCTCCCACCTGGAGTTGGCAAACCACCCTTTTCTACCAATTGAACATGGTTCATTCTGAGGGCATTTGGATGAAGTTATACCAGTGATTTTACCTGAAAGTAGGCCTGTATGACAAACACTAGAAAAGAAACAAATAGAGGGCCCTCGAAAATCCATTTGATTTATTTCTGAACTCCACGTTTTCATTCCAACCAAATTTGCTGACCTAAAAAGTGAGTTAATAACAAATAATCCAACCAATCAAAGCCATAGGATTCTAAATCTAATGACTCTTATTTAACTTTAACAAATAAAAAAGTGAAGTGTTTTAGCTGAACATTGAGTGTTTTTGCAAGGGATTTAAAGTATGTATTATGTATATTTGTATGAACAAAACATTTTTATGTACAAATCAAACATTCTAGTGAATCTCACTTTTTTCCACAAAAAATCTTTTTGTAAAATAAAAAATGCTTTAGAATTGAACTCAGCATAAAAAAATTTAAAGAAACATAAAACCTGTCAAAAGATCAAATCCTCTCTGTTTATTTCTACTTCTTACATCCAACCATCATCCACCACAGAGAACACACGGGGGGTTCTGGCAGACCCCCTTGTGGTGTAACAGGTTTTATTGTGAAATAATATTTTTGGGTGGCACAGTGACTTGTTTTAATGTGAAAGGAAGCGGAAGTGGAGGAAGGAACGTTCTGAAATAAAAGTTGACTTGGTCAGTTGCCCTACCATGTGTTGCTTGAGTCCTTACGTCTAAACAAACAGTAAATAGAATCCCCCCCGCCCCGATTTATCAAAGCGTTTTTTTTTTCTTTCTAATCTGATTTCACACACGTTGCAACATTAAATAACCTCACGGTTCGTTTCTAATAATTTAGCTGAATGTTCCGTAGTGAGCTTTGACCAGCTCGATGCTTCCGCTGGTTTTGATGGAACTCTTTGACTAAGAGAGACACCTAGGCCGCGTCTCAATACTCGCACTTCCACCCTTGCGCCCCTCAGTTGTGCGTTCCCGCGGAGGTGCGCGAGTGCTTAGGGTGTCCCGATTCTCCAAGCTGTCGAATCCGGACCTTGGCCCCGCCCCCTTTTCCACCCTTGCTATGTACTTCGCTGAAGTCCACATGGGTGCACACTTCAGCGAAGGGTATTACCCATAATTCCAAGTGCACTTCATTGAAAACTGTATGGTGGAAGTGCGAGTATTGAGACGCGGCCGTATTCTAGGGTGACCAAACGTCCTCTTTTCCCTGGACATGTCCACTTTTCACGTTCTGTCCGGAGCGTCTGGGGGGTTTCAGAGATCAATGAAAATGTCTGGGTTTGATCATTTTCCACTGGAAATAGGCTTGTACTCAAAGTAACTGGTGTGATAAAAAGCAGTCTGTGTGACGTCCCTCTCACAGACAGAACAAACAGCGGTTCACGGTTGTTTCTTTAGCAGTATAACTTTAACAGTAAACAATTTTCCTGCCTTTTATGCCAGGCAGTGATAGTGTAGTGCTTAGACTACTCTGTCAGCTCAAAGGGTGTGGGATCAAATCCAACTAAAAATCCAACCAAAAAAAAAAAAAAAGAATTGAATTCGGATTATATTTTAGTGACACAAAATGAACATTTGCGATTAGATATTTCACAAAACAAGGACGGCTTTGCCATCAAATTTATCAGCCGTCCCTTGAGGTGCCGGCCGTCATAATGACAGCTGGATGCTCGCTAGCTAATACTACTTATGGGATGGAGGTCTTACTCGCTTCTTTATAGTGTGCTACTACCAGTCTCCTAATCAAACAGAGGAAATCATTTAAATCAACTTAAAGACAACTTGAAGTTATTTTGGCTTTAAGATCGAAGACATTTGGCACCAGATTGAATTTAAGAAACCGATCTCAGACCCAAAAGAATGGAAGAACCAACATTCTAGGTTACCCCCCCCCCGTCCCATGGACTCCTCCATGTATTTGAATATGACCCTTTTAGTTTTGTGATTGAGAACCTCTGCTCTAAATGATTAGTCACCGTGATGGGCCTGAGTCATGCTTCTCCTTTTGGACCACCTCAGCACACCATGTGAGACTGCAATAAGACAGATGCTAGATGAGGATAACATGACAGATGTCAGCACAGGCTGGCTGTCACAAGTCACAGTGTGGGTCAAAGGTCACCTGCCTGCTGTATGCATGAGTAGGCCAGTGATAGAAAGAACACAGT
>SSNR01000222.1:994062-1032618 GCA_006937965.1 Callopanchax toddi | reverse complement strand
GCCATAAAAGTGTTAAATGTCAGGTCAAGAAAGACTCTTTAATTTATATTTCATAAAACCAAGTATTTTTTTCAGGAAATAGTTTGGAAGTTCAACTTTAATATCAGGAGATCCATTTTGTTGACTTGCTGTTAAAATTCACTTCTGTGTTTTAGTAAAACTGGAGGTTATTTTAATGTCGAGGCAGGAGGAGGAGTCATCGGCAGCTGAATGTCACTAATAAAGTAACTAAAAAAGTAACTAGTAATCTAACTTAGTTACTTTTAAAGTCAAGTAGTCTGTAAAGTAACTAAGTTACTTTTTAAGGGAGTAATCAGTAATCAGTAGTCGGATTACTTTTTCAAAGTAACTGTGGCAACACTGTCCGACAACACCCAGACGAGACAAAGACACTGATATACTGGGTGGTGATGATAGACGAGACACAGGTGAGAGGATAACAATTGGATTCACCTGTGGGAGACAAAAGGCAGAGGGCTAAACAAAGCACAAGACAGGACACTAGAGGGAGACATATGACACAAGTGAGGTGACATATGAGAATTACAAATATAGCATGCTGGACAGGGGATCTCAAGGGCACTGAGTTTATATAAATTATGTTTTTTGAGTTATTGAAAAAATATATAATAGTCAAAATAAATAAAAATATTTAAGTTTAGTCAAATAAAAAAATATATTTTAATTAACAAAAAGTTATAAATTGGGTGTAGTTAGATGTTTTTGAGTACACTTAAATCAACATTTTTAAGTTTTGTTGAACTTAAATTTTATAAGTAAGTTAACTTAAAAATTATTATGTAATCAGTTTCCTCATAACTTTTAAGTTGACTGAACTTATTCGGGATTACAGTGTAGCCCCGCCTCTCGCCCCTTGACCGCTGGAGATAGGCACCAGCTCCCCCACGACCCTCTGTGGAGGATTAAGCGGTTACAGAAGATGGATGGAAATTTAACTGAGATTAAGAACATTTGTTGAGCATTCTGAAAAACATTAGGTTTTGCAAATGACACTAATAGTCTGTCAGAGAAAGTCCAGCTTTAGACATTCTGGGGTTTAATAGGATGATTCTAGTGTGATGTGATGAGTAGAACTAAAGGAGAGAAATCATTTGATATTAAAGAGCATATTTTAAGTTAGACACTCCCTTAAACAAATGTTTAGAGAAATATAATAGAAACTTTTTCTGAATAAAAATTTACACAAATTCAGCTTATTTAGGCTCTTGGATTCGTTTTTGTGAGAATTGTCAATTTTTTCACCAAACCGGAAGTGACGACAGTTCAGGGAGACCGTTCGTTCTCTATATAGAAAACTGATCCACTATTCACTACTTGTGACGAGCAAAACAAACCCCCAGAGAGCCGTTATTTTATTACTTTATTACTATAGTGAGAAGTTATTTTATTAAGATAAAAAAAAAAAAAAGGTAAAAACAATCAGTCCTGTAAGGCTGTACCCTGTCGGTCCAGCTGTAGACCGTGACCCACCTCCTCACTTGGGTCTGGGTAAAATACCAGCGTTTAGCACCAGGTTTTGATCATCAGAGCTCCAAACATTGAGCTGCGTTTAAGAAATGAAAGAGTTTATAAAAAGTTTCACAGGATGCAGCTAAACGGTTCGAGGCTGACTGAAACAGTGTCGGGTCAGGCTGGAAACCCCGCTGGGAATCCCCTCTTGGGAGCCGCTGGGAACGGGAAGCCCCTCTGGAGAGCATCGCGGCATGGATTTACTGTACCCCGCCAGCCAGGTGAGAGTCAGACACCTGAAGGAAATGCTCTCATGAAATCGCTGATCGGTACCGGACGACCCACCACGAACCGTACCAAACCTGGCATGGAAACGAGACTCAAGTCTCCCCGTTAGCTCCTGTTAGCTGCTGCGTGCTAACAGCGGTTAGCTCCTGTTAGCTGCTGCGTGCTAACAGCGGTTCCGGTGAATGGATCGAAGTAACGGCGCCTGTTTAGAGTCACACTGAATGTTTTTCGTCGGTATGTGGGACTCCATCACATCCAGTCCTGGACTAGACCAGGACCGCCGGAGTTTTTCGTCTCCAAACAGAAGTCACCGTACCGGTAAGGAAGCCGTCCCGTTGTTGACTCAGTGTCCTGACAGACTGGCGATTGGCATTCATAAACATAATAATTTAGCATTTTTGATTAAAATGAATTCACACCGACTGGATTAAAGAGCGCTCTAACCTAAAACTAACAACTCATGGCCGACAGCGAGCAGGCAGCTGGCAGACTAGAGCGGTGCCAGTCTGAGATGTTAAAGTAGTTTAGCTTTAAAAAATCTAACACAATGATTAAAACAAGCATCTGTTACACAAACTCCACACAACAAAGGGCTCAAATGATCAGATTTATGGGATTATTGATCGTACAGAGTGTTAAATTATCCTACAAATACTTTATTTATCTACATCTGACAACACTGTAAGCAGCGCCAACTAGCTAGGAGCTCCCTTAGCTGACGTCACAGGTCCACATATGAAAAAAAAAGCGTTTTTAGAAGCTTTGCAAAAAGGGGCACTTTTGACTAGAAAAATGGTTTAAAAAAATGTATTGTAAAACAAAATACCCTCAATAAACATTTCAAATAGTATTTTTGGACAGAGTTTTATCAGAATTAAAAAAAAAAAAGAACTTAATATATGCTCTTTAAGGCTGATTCAACCTGTCAGAGTCAGAATGGATGATATATCTGATTTCTTATCATGTCTTAGCAAGTGAAGTAACTGGTAAACCGCCTGTATTTAAATTAAAAGAATATTTGAAATAACAGTGTTACAGGAAATAATCTGTTGAGAAATGTCAAACACATGTTGAAGTAGCTGAAATTTGGTGCACTTTTTTTTCATGTGTGAAAAGTCACACTGATCTGTGTTTACAGGAAATAATCTGTTTAGAAAAATGCTCTGTTTTTATAACCTCTGACCCTGTGACCATCACAAACAATAATCCATGTTTTCCCCAATAACTCGGATTATAATGACTCTTTATTATGTTTTAACCTGAATCAACATTCCTCCAAGGGTTCGGTCGTGCCGGAAGAATCCACCGGTCTCTCTTTAGTTATAATAATAAAACTTAAAGACTCTTGGTGTCTCTTCCTAAAATGACACTTTAATCTACTGCTCAGAATGTCTTAAAATGATTAATGCACTATTTCTAACAGCGTGTGAATGTTTCATACAGCTTCAGTATTATTGTTACTTTGCTAAAAGGTTAAATCAGTATTGTTACTTATTTCTACTCTGCTAAGGTCAAATAAGTATCATTCTTAATACTCCTTCCAATAAGGTGAACTATGACTTTAAGACCTGAGTCATGTGACTTGTTAAAATCATTTTTGATAGGCCCACGTCCTCACACGACTCACGTCAACAGTCTTCCCAGTCAGGAAGTAGGCTGTTCTCTTCCAGCCGTGGAGGAGTAAAGACACACTGTCAACTTGCTACACAGTGTTGCTTCTCGGTGCCGACCGCCCTGTAACGGGTAACGAGCCCCGTTATCGGTCGATGAAAGCTTCTTACCCCTGAGGCACAGACAACACCCGTCTGCCTCTCTCTCTCAACCAGAATGGGGAAGAACGCCACCGCTCTGCTGAACCAGACATGGCCGTGCTGACGCCGTATCCACCGGACGTTTTCCGCCGGCCCGAGTGGGTCAACCACCTGTCAGGGCTCAAGATCGACCGAGGGGGAATCTTCCGCTTCCTTGTCGAACTCCAACAGCCGGACGCGATCCAGGAACGAGTTCCAGTAAGAAATCCACTGTCTGGTTAAACCTAGGCTACTTTGATAAAGCTAACCCACAACATAGGCCACTTCACCAAAGTAACCTCTCCACTTCATCCCTGGTAACTAAACCCCTTTAAGTTAACGCCCTAGTCTCAACCATCATAAGACTCAGGTTCTTAAACTCAGAAGATCAATTTTAGAACATCTTACACTTGTTGATATGTTAACCAAATTTCTACCTCGAATGTTAATCTGTTTACAAATGTTCGTCAGCTTTTATAATAAATATTGAAAATATTTATTCCTGACTCAGCTTCCATTCGTCAAACAAGGTACGTACAATAACTCCCTGCAATTAATGAGCCTAGATATTCCTGCTTTTATCACATATAGTAGTTTAGACCTGGTGTCCAGAGCACAGAGCCTCTCGAATAAACCCTAGGTAAAACTGGATAAATTAGCAGAAGATGAGTAATAAAAGGTGAGGTTTTATACCACTACATAGGGGTCCCTTGGAAAAAAGGTTGGGAACCACAGCTTTAGAGAACACTAGGGGTTGAAAAACTTGCTATTTTTACAAGTCGACTACCAAGTAATAAAAGTCGCGTCGACTTCGACTAATCTCTGATGACGTCATACATATGGCGTATACAGGACGGCTTTATAAAACTCGACAGGCTTTATTGCAAAAACGTATTTTAATGCTGACAACAAACAGCTGAGAGAGAGCAGTTGTTTTAGGAGACCTTTGGTTTTAATATCAAGTCTTTAGACTAAAATGCTGATTAGTTTTAGTCACATTTTAGTCAGGTTTAGATGAAACCACAATCTGACTAAAACTACAGTTTTAGTCAGATTGTGGTCTATTGTTCGGCCATAATCATAACAAAGACATTCGCTATTTAATGAATAAAACCACTCAAAGCTTGATAGCCGAGCCATTAGCCCGTTAGCACATCGGAGGTTTGAATAGCGCCGCATTTTTAGTAAAACAAGAGATAAAGAAAGCAAAGACTCACCGTGAAGTTGATTAAATAAGGACAATCGATTGGCAAGGGCATCAAAAGCTGCCAAGAAGTATTCTTTGAGTAAATATCCACTTTAATAGTGCAGCGCCAGACCGGAACACATCAAAGGAAACGGAACTAATCAAAGGAAACCCCTTCAAAATAAAAGTTCACGTGATCAGCGAAGAGTCGACCTTTGGTTTAAAAAGTTACTACAGCCCACAAAAGTCGACTAGTACGTGCAACCCCTAGAGAACACACCAGCATATTACTCAGAAGACACAAGAACTGCTGCAGGAGTAACACACAAGGGAGAGAAGGAACAGTGCGACCACTCTCATCAGAAGTTGGAAGAAAAAAAATTTAATGGAACCACATGTTGACTGAAGAAGGTATTTTTATTCTGATTTTAGTTTTAGTTAAATTTTGTTTTAGTTGTTTCAGACTGAGCTGAATCTGTCAGACAGATTAACACTGGACCGGTGTTCTGACTCGCTGAATATTCCGACAGCAGCACCAGTAGAGTAGCACCGACCTGTAAACACGGTTACACTGGAAAAAAGGCCGTCTGTTTGTTTCCCTCCCCACCACCATGGTTATTTTTTACATCAATGAAGAGTCTTCCTGTTTGTTATAAAGTTTGAGTCAATAAATCACTGCTGCTCTTGGAGGCAGGAGGAGGAGTTTGTAACATTTAAAAACAGCTTTATATATTCTTTTCTACGTGAGCCGAGTCTGTTGGCTTCAACAAAGAATTGTTATTAGTTAAGAAACTAATTCATAGTCCAAAAAATAAAAACCCTCACCAAAAACATGACAGGCAATAGGCTCAGCCTGTTACTGGTGGTCAATATATTTGTCTGATAACCCTATCACAGACGCCATCTTAATTTACATTTTCATAATTACCTCATACCCTTGATCTAAATCATTTTATAAATATATTTAGTGATCTTGATAATTCTTCCATAATTTCACTCCATTTACAAAAATACTCAGTTCCTTCTCTTTGGTTCTAAATCAGGTTTTTTAAAGACTTCAGTTCCTTTTAAATTATAACTGTTTACTATTTTCTTATAAACATTTGGTCCGGTATTTTTATTAGCTTTGCCATATTGAACATCTGGGGCAGTGTGTAGCTCAGTTGGTAGAGTGGACGGTCTGGCAACTAGAGGGTCGGCGGTTCAATCCCAGCTCCAGCTGGGTTACATTGTCGTCGTGTCCTTGGGCAAGACACTTCACCCACCTCGCCTACTGGTGGTGGTCAGGGGGACTTGGCACCCCCGCCTCTGTCAGGGCGCCCCAGGACAGCTGAGGCTACAACGTAGTTTATTACCACCACTGTGTGAATGACTGTTGTGTTGTACAGCACTTTGGGGAGTGTCGAACACTAGAAAGTGCTCTATAAATACAGGACATTTACCATTTAAACCAGTCAACTCCTAATTTAACCCTACCCGACTAAAGAAAGGTTTATTGGGATTTCAGACACTTGTAATAATCTAACTGGAGTTCATGCAGCTTTACTGTAAGATTTCCCATTGCTTAGATATATTATATGTGCATAGATGCATTATAAAGCAAATGAAGCCAAACCACAATGATGAACAAATGGAAGAAAATAATACAACAAATAGAGGGTGTCTGTTTCAGTTACTACTTTTCAAAGGTATTTTATTTACTTATTTCGGACTCTTGTTTTTTTGTTCCAAAAGTCAACTGTTTTTCCAAATCTCATCCTATACCATTCAAATGTCAATAAATGGGATGCTTTAGATTTAAAAATAGAAGAGACCCTTGGTGTTTGAATAACACAACAAAAATCTCAGCCTATAGCAGACAGATGTAAATATTATGAATTTCCAGAAATCAGCTAAAGTGCTAAACATCATCAACAGCTCCACCTCCTCTCCCTTTATCTGGATAAATCCTGCCTTCGCGCCTAGAGGTGCAGTAGCAGCACCTGTCTGTGTCCCTCCGCTCCACTTCAGATCACCGATCTGACTCCGTCTTGTGATTGTGAAGCAAACGCTTTCTAACAAGTCAAAGTTTATAGATAGTCCTACAACAAAAGAGCTCTAAAGCCTGGGACACACAGAGGACAGATGCGTTGCGCCCACGCCGTTATAAAAAAAAAAAACTATTATAGTTACAGAGAGTGGCTACACACTAAATATAGGATCCGATTCTATTTCAAGCGCTGTGGCACGGCTTTTATTACGGCGATTTCCCAGGAAGCGTTCAGCTGCACAGCGCGTCCTGTGAACCCAAAAGACGCGGCGATTCCGTGGCGTAACGCATCCATCCTCTGTGTGCCCTGGGCTTGATTCACCATGTTTACACTTTTCTAACTCAGGTCAAGAACCAAATTGGCTCAAACATGTTTCCCATTTTTGACCCATTTAGACTTTTACCCAAGTGTAGCACGCCGTCTCTGGTTTGGCCATACGGGAAAATGGGCCTCGTACACAGAGCCCAGTTTAAGCCCGTTCCTACCGTCCAGCCCGAACGTTTCCGGGTGGGGCCAAGACTGCGGTGTCTTCCACATGGTCCCCCAGTCAACTAAAAAACAGACTTTTCCACATTACCTTCATCACTTTGTAGACCAAATATCGATGTGGCATCCTGAGGAAAACTGTTTCAGGGTGGATTCAACATCTAGTTTGCATCAAGCTTCCAGTGTCAACCATTCTGATGATTTAGATGGAAAATCGATATTGTTTCAATGTCAGTTTGCTATCTGGAGCAGTTTTGTCCATGTGTATCAGGCGTTTCATGCACACGTACTTCATGATATGTAGGTGTAAGGCTGAAGTAAAGAAATCAGTGTGTAAAATTTAAATCTTTGTCTCGTCTTCTTCCGTTTATCTGGGTCCAGGTTGCGGGCGCAGCATCCCAATTAGGGAGTCCCAGACCTTGTAATTGTGTGTGTTTAATTTTTCTTTGTATTCATATTTTCTAGATATTTGTGTGTGCATTTGAACACACATTTGCAAGTACCAGAAGTTGCACATGAAATAATTTTTACAGTTTCCAAATCATGTTGTATAGATACAACTACCCAACGCCACACACACACACACACACACACACACACACATGGCAGAGGGAGGTCTACTTGTTTCCTGCCTGTAAACATTATGGAGCCTGTGTGGTCGACACAATAAGTAATCAGAGTAAAATGATGTGGGCGATTCACGGTACTGTGTGGAGAAATTAATGTAAAAATTCCAAACATAAACAGGTCCCCCTCCACCAGGCTGCAGCCTAAAGGACAGATTGGTCCTGTCTGAAGTCGGCTTTGCTTTAGCAGCTGCAGACATGATTCCCATCATCTCAGCATAATTTGGATCATCCCCAGTGTGTCAACAGCTGCAAGCAGTTTCCCCATAAAAAGCTTATCTCACACGGAGGTGTAGCAGGAGTCCAGAAACCTCTCTGTGCCTCAGTTTTTATTTCTATTGTGTTTTTTGTGCTGCAGTTGTCTGGGAGACATTCTTCAGTGCAAGACAAACAGTTGACTATTCAGCAGGGAGAAGAAGAATTCTCTGCATTTTAAACTGTCTCTGTGTGTGTCATGGGTTTAGAGGAAGCTGGGGAGGGTTTGCATGTCAGCGACGGGGCCTGTGTGGATATTTATATACCTCCTCAATGAGTCATGGCAGGGAATCACATTAGCCATGGCTCTACTGTCACCATCCTCTTCTTCAGTCTGTATGTAAAACTCAGCAGAGCCGTGGTTCTGATCCATGAAGGACCTGGACGTAGTCCTGAAGTATCTTCAGCTCCAGATGTCTCTAAATGAGCATTAAAGTGTCGTATCCTGCCCTGCTAGACAGCGAGTGTAAACACCGGAATGGGTTAGAAGTGCTCCAAGTAATCTGCAAAACAAATTAGCTTAAAACATTTTTTCATGCCTTTTAACAACATTCTAGCTAAGTATAGGTATAAATCTAATTTTGCAATAAAAAAATGAAAGAAATTAAAAAGTGACTCTCGCATTTGTCTAAAAACCAACTATAGGTCAACCTGGCTGTCCGTCTCACCAAAGCGCCTCACTTCCGCGCTGCTTGGATCCTCCATTCATACCAGTGCATTTTTTAGTAGAACATCCTGGAAGTGAGAGAAGGAGAGAAACAGCCAACTGCTACTGCTTAAATGTTAGGAAAAAATACCAGAGTCCCAGAAACAAAAACACCTTTTCAGCGAGCAGAAAAAAAACATTTGGACCTAAAAAGAGAAAAAGCTGGGTGAGCATTAGCATAGCGTTTCAACCACTGATGTTTTGCATCTTGTTAATGTGGTAATGTGCGGTCCCATATCCGGGGTAGCTGACTGGAGGGGGAGGGCTCTGTGTAAGATAGCTAGCTATACTTAGCTTGTTGGCAGATTACACAAAGAATGGTGCTTTCACATCTTCGGTCGGCTTGGTTTGGGTCGGGTCGGGTATTTGCTTTCACATCTGGGTCACGTGCTTTTTCCGGGCCGAGCAGACCTTTTTTTGGACCTCCTCCTGGAAGTTTGACTGAGGCTGAGCAGACCCCACACACCCACTGCAGAATGATTGGCCAGCTGAAGTCCCACTCCTACCTACAGTGCACGCCTCATTGGCCTGGCGGTGTGTGTCAAGTGATGTCACAGAATAGCGTCAAAACTAAGCAACTTCCACCTATTGTCAATTCCTAGCATTTTTCCAAGTGACTTGTGTGAGTGAATATGTGAGTTTGGAACTATTGTTGTTCATCTGTGGGGCTTACAGTTAGGTTGTAGTGGCTGAATGGATGGGAATGGGGCGCAGACCGTTTACCAGTCTCACAGCTCTACAAAGAACCCTCGCAGCATCCTGGTGGTTCTGCAGCTGATGCTCCTGTACCTCTTACCAGACGGCAGGAGGGAGAACAGCTCATGAGAGGGACGGTGGGGGTCTCTGATGATGGAGATCGCTCTTCATATGCAGCGCTGTTTGTAGATTTCTTCCAGTGATGGGAGGGAAGCACCAACAATCCTGCTGGCAGTCTTAACCATCCTGTTGATTTGGTGCTTCTCCTGGAACTTGCAGCTGCCAAACCATGAAGTGATGTGTTCACTGCAAAAACTGATTTCTAAGAAAGTAAAATAGCCTTATTTTTTTTGTCTAAAAAGAAAATATATTCTTACAGCCCTACTTGAAATAGGCCAAATCTTCTTAAATATGGTCACATTTTCTAGATTTGAGCAAACAAATCTTCCAATAGGGTAAACAAAATTTGCTTTGCTAGATTCCTTAAAACTAGCTAAATTTGCTGCATTTAGAACAATTCACTAGTTTTAAGGAATCTAGCAAAGCAAATTTTGCTTATCCCATTGGCAGATTTTTGCATCAGGATGTTTTCAATGATGCCTCTGTAGAAGATTGTGAGGTAGGGTGCCGGGAGTCCTGAGTCTCCTGAGGGGGTGGAGACACCTTTGGTCTTTTTTGATGACTGCTGTGGCGTTACAGGTCATCAGCTATACAGTAGGTGCAGGAACTTAACACTGCTGACCCTCTCAAAGGCCATGAGGTCTGTGTGGTGGTCTCTGCCAGACTTCCTGAAGTCGATCACTATCTCTATAAATGTGGATCTGCACCACGCTTCAAGCTGCTTCACGTCCTTTCTATAAGCAGACTCATCATTATTAGTGATGAGGCCAATCACTGTTGTGTCATCTGCAGACTTCACTACGTGATTGGTGCTGAGTCTGGCCGTGCAGTCACGCGTTAGCAGACTAAACAGCAGCGGGCTCAGGACACACCCCTGAGGAGGACCTGTGCTCACTGAGACGGTCTTTGTGTGGCCGCCCATCTTGACCGTCTGTAGCCGCTTTGTCAGGAAGCTGGAAACCCAGTGGCAGGTTGCTGGGTTCACGCCGAGTAGCATCAGCTTCTCCACCGACTGAGGGATGATGTATTAAAGGCTGAGCTACAGTCAGTGAGAAGGACCCTAGTGTAGGTGTGCTTCTTTTCCAGGTGTGACAGTGTGGTGTGGAGTGTGCTGGAGATGGCGTCCTCTGTGGATCGGTTGGATTTGTATATACATTGAAGAGGATCTAGGTTAGTTGGGAGACTGTCTTTAATGTGCTTCAAAACCAGCTGCTCGAAGCGTTTACTCAAAACGGATGTGAAAAGACTTTTATATCTTCTCCAAGTAGGATGTAAAATAAATAGAGGTGTAACGATATCCAAATCCCACGGTACAATACCGTCACGGTATGGACCTCACGGTACGATATTTATAGCGATATTGTGGGGAGGCTTACGATATTGTGGCTATGCTCACGGTAATAAGCCTCACAACATAAATGAACCATTATGACGTTTTAAATGGTCTGAAAAGCCATTCCTAAAGTTTAAAATTCAAGTAACAACTCAACATATAAAGAAAAGGCAAAACAGCTGATTTAATAAATAAAAGTAACCAGGAAATACACAACTGCCTCATTATTAAGTCATTAATAAAAATACCTAGGCATCACCAAACAGGAAACTAATTAGAAGGTAAGCTCTTCTAGTTTCTAGAGTTCTAGTCCAGTTTCAGTTTTTAAAAAAAATCAACATTTAAGGAGGAGGAGGACAGATTATTGAGCTGTTAAAATGACCTCTGCTGTTTTTACTGCTCCAGTAGGAACTTCTCCTCTCCTTGGTTTCTGTCTGACCGGTCTAAGTTAATATCGCTGTCTTCATCTGAGCAATGACTGAATTAAAAGAAATTAAATAATTGACTAAAATGTGTTGATGATGGCATTTTATATTTAAGTTCCAGTTTAGCCACTAATGACTTAAACCCCACGACGTTCACGGTGGAAACTGGATGTAAATCAGTCACTAAATATTCTGGGATGTATTTTATTTCTTGAGCTGCTGTGAGGCAGCGCTGATCTAAGAGCTTCATGCTGGGGTTTTTGACCCGTCTGGACTTTCTTAACACTTGAAACTTTTCCGGAGGGGGCGGGTTGTTGTTACCTCTCACGCTGCTCGTATTCACCGAGGAGTCCAGCTCTGTACACCGATAGTGTCTGCATATCGTCAGCTGTCCGTTCTTTTCTCCTTCACCGTTTCTCGACACGACAAATCCAAAATGCTTCCAAAACTCAGACGGAAAAAGCCGCTCCGTACTGCGTTTACTGCTGTCCCATCCGCCTCCATGTCTGTTTTTGTTTGCCATGTGGGCTGCGCGCACTCCCATTGGTGCACTGGAGGATGACACAGAAGCAAAGGCTCATGGTCTATGCAGTCTACTTTGCTATACTCCGGTGCGGCGAACTAAAACGTGTTATTTTTAACTCAGGACGTACTGTTCAATACCGTGACAAGACCACGACGATATCGTGGCCATTTTACTACCGCGATATCACGGTATTTACAATATTGTTACACCCCTAAAAATAAATGAAAAGAACAGTTACAGGTGGAACAAAAAAGGACCAGAATATGGGATGACTAATCATCAGAAAAAACTAAATTCACTTTTTAAAGAAACTATTTTTATTGACATTTTGAGAAAGTAATTTAAACAACAACTTTATTACAGACCTTTAATATTTGCCTATTAATGCAATCACAAAGATCTCACAGATGTGTGTGGGGTTGTGTGAGGACAGACACTAGAGACAGGAAGGCTGCCTCACATTCTCCCAGCTAGCAGAGGGTTTCCCTGAGACTGAGACTGTTGGTGCTGTTAGAAGGACCACCGTCCCGGGGATGCAGTTACATAGAGGTGAGCTTACACTGCCCACTCTGAGAAGAATACTGTGCTGCCATTATCAGGAGAGGAGTGCAACTGAATTATTTAAACAACTGTTATCAGAAGCACAGGGCTTTAGAGAGACTCCTCAGATCGTTCTGTTCCACACTTTTGACCTGAGACAGAAGGTTCTGTTTGCCTCACAAGAGTCAGGTTTCCGATCTGATCCAGTGCTAGTGCAGAACATGTTCCTCATACAGTTACGACCAGCTTGCAGAACGATAACGTAAATCTCTGTGATCTGCTGTGTCGATGGCTCAGCTTTGGATGATGTCACTGGGCATCTCTCTGGATTCATCTTTCACCACTCAGATCAACAATCTGCAATCAAAAGTCAAAGCTAGACCAGCTTATAATAACTTTGTCATCTATTACACCTTTAGATCTAAACTCCTTCAGACTATAACTGACTGCTGATCACCCAGATCACACATTTATAGATGCATCATAAACATTTACTCAACTTCTTGATGTAATGGTTCTTCTGCATGCATGTGTGTGTATGTGCCCACTTTTTTCAGATTCTCTAAAGCCTGCCTTCATTTTATTTAGTTTGACTTTATTTGTTCAGATATGATCCTTCTATGTTTTCCTTTGCTCAAATGTCATTTGTTTTTGTTGCACTATTTTCCAAGGCTCTCAGCCAGGTCATGTTTGTAAATGAGAACATGTTCTCAAGCATTTACCTGTAAAATAAAGGTTGAATCTCCAGCCGTCCCTGATGTTTCTGATGATCCTCCGTTTGAGAAACGTGCCTATGAAAGCGAAAGGCACGACAAGAAGAAAATGAACACATCCCAGTGGCCTTCAAAGGTTCTCTGTGCTCCGTCTGACCACACTACTGTTGAGAAGAAGGAGAAAATAAGCCAGCTGAGTCACAGCAAGAGTCAAACCGACATTTTTTTAGAATTGCAGGAGATGAAAGCTAACACGACTCTCCCTAAAAGGAGAGGAACATTTAGAAAACCCTGTTTCAGATGTGGCAGCAATAAACATTGATCAGCTGGTTGCAGGATGAGGAGATCGGGACAATTTAGAGGGAGCGCTTTAAATGAGCAAGGGTTAGCCCAGCGGGTGACTAGTCTTCATCTAACTCTGTGCATACTGTAGCGTAGGCGGGACTAAGACTATGTTCATCATGGTACTGTTCAGACGCACGTCAGCATGAACACTGGGTTGTTGACAGGAATCTGTGTTCAGCAACTTAATGTAGCACAGTCCGAGCCACGCTACGAAGAAAAGAGCAGGCTCAGTTTGCCCCGCTAGCATCTGAGTGCCAGGTCCAAGGTCAGCAGAGTAGAGCTCTGTGGGACTCTGGCTCACAAGAGACAGCTGGAAGTGAACATTAGAAAACAGGACACTTTCCACATGTGACTTTGAAAGATTTATCAGAAATCATTGAAAACAATAAAACCTTCAATCTCATTGCAGCCAGTGGTGAAGAAATCCCTGATTTACTGTGGATAGAGGTACTAGTAAATCATTTATTATGCCTTTTTAAATCCAAATTTCTGGTAGATTTGTTTGATTTTAAGTCATTTCTATACTATTTGCGATACAATTAAGTTAGGACACATGAAAACAACATCAAACTTGTTTACCTGCCGTTTTTATAGACGCGTTTCTAAGTTAATGTTCAATAAAATACGAGAAAATAATATTTAGTAAACCCTTAGCTGTTAGTAAACCCTTACCTGTTAGAAACTCTAAACTGTCCGTTTCTGCGTCTCTTGTTTTTAACCGGAGATCACCGATCCACTTCTGCCGTCTTCTTTCGGTAAGTTTTTTAAATGAAGTCCTTTGTGGCACACGACTTTCGGGACATGAAAAAACGTTTGTCTTTCTCCCGATTAGAGTGGTTGCAACTTGCAACAACCATAGACCGCACAGAATTTGGGCATTTTGAAGCCGAGTCAACAGCAAAAATAGGGTTCTGTGCAGCGATGGTTACTTTCTGACCGCCATCTGCATTGGGTGACGTCAACGCTACGTCATGTGAAACCCAGCATTTGGCTGTATTGAGAACCTGCGACTGCCCATCTCACTAAAAGACACTGAACCTGTGGCTAAACTTATCTCTCTGTACCAAATCCATAATATCAGGAGATGAAGAGCTACCTACATGATCTGATGACACAAGGCTGGGTGTGTAAATCTACCTTATTCTCTGTATGCCTCCCCAGATGTGTGTGTTTGATATAAAGATAGAAGCCTTTGTATAGATTACAGTGAATAAACTGTAAGACTGTACCAGACCACCATCCCATCCCCAGAGTAGAGGACATCATGGATGGCCTGGGAGGCCACTGGTGGTGTTTGCTGTTGGATCAGGGTAAAGCTTACATCATGGCAGAACAGAGTCAGCCCCTCACTGACCCTGGGACTGAGACCAGTGGATTCAAATACCATTTAATTTAATGAACGCACCAACTGCCTTCCAATGATGCATGGAGGAATGCCTGGAGGAACTCAGAGATGAGATCTTTATTCCATACCTTGATGACATCCTTGTGTTCGGTAAGTCATTGAAAACCACATAGAACACGTCAGGACTGTAAGATGATTCAGACCAGACCAGGTTTATCCTGGTCAGGTCATCTCATCAGAGGGTAGTAAATCTGGCCCTGCCTATACCATAGCTGTCGTACCCTGAGTCATAGTGGGAGAACTAAGAGTCATCGTCAGTATGTTAGAGATTTTTCTTAGATTGCTGCCCCTATGACCTCATGAAAGCACCTGTGGATTCAAAACAATGTGACACAGATGTTACAAGAAAGAGAGACTAAAGAAAACAAACTGGGACCCCCTGCAACCTTCCCGTTGTGTGGACAGAGAAACACCAGCACTTACTAGATGCACTTTTAGACCACCTGGAGGAGCCGCCAATCCGTGCCTTTCCTGATGTTAGTAAGCCCTTTGTCTACACACAGGTGCTTCTAACCAGGGCCTGGGGGCAGCGTTGTAACTGGAACATGAAGGAAAATGCATGTAGTAGCATGTGCCTCCAGAACTCTCACAGAATTTGAAAAGAAGTACAAATTTCACTACAGAAAATTGGAGTTCCTTGCTCTAAAATGATCTGTTTATGGAAAAATCTGATTGGCTCATCATGCACTTTGTACACATACTCTACTCACTTATGTTTTGTCCACAGCAAAGCTAAAAACTAAATACTACTGGGTGTATACCTAATTGGTTCTCTTCTATCTGAGATTCAACTATCGACCAGACCCTCCTCTCCAGTACCCTGGATTAGACCCTTCCAGGGAGGTTGAGGGGTGTGATCCCCCTTGTCACCAGTCCTGTTCATAACTTTTATTTTTTTACTGATTTATTTTGTTAGCACAACAATCCTGTGACCATGTTCAGAGTGTCTAGTGAGACCTGGATCAGGGTTTGAGGTCTCTGTAAGCAGAGCAAAGGAAAGGAGGGGCTGTTCCATACAGTCCGTCTACGAGCCAGGAGTCAGGGAGAGCTTTGGCAGAGTGAGTGTCAACATGGCGTTTTGTTTAGACCGTTCTGGGAGTGTTTGTCCTCAGGCTGACCTCTGGAGTGGCGGTTTGACCAGAGCGGTGAACTTTGACATTTGTTGACCTTTTGTTTGGTGAGAGTGGAGATGAGAGCGAGAAGAACTCTGATGTTGTTTGTGACTTGTTGATGCGACTACAGCAGACAGTGGTCTATCTGTTCACCACTAAAGGATTGGAACCACTGACTTGTTCTTGATGGGTTAGGGTTATAAAGGCAATACCACGGACACAGCACACAGTTCAGACTCAGATCAGTTCTTCTCTCTGACTTTTTAAATCTACTTTCTAACATTGTCCAAATACAGACATCAAACTCACCTCGTCTCCTTCAGCACTGGTGACAGATGCCACAGCCTTCGTCATGGTAACTTGTTTCTAAGATCCTCACTTTTTAGCCACTCTTTTCTCAAGTTTTGCGGTTGAAAATTTCTTGTCAGGTGACAAAATTTTCATCTATATTCCATTGTGACATTGTGTTTGGTGCAGAACAGCTTTGCACCACTTTTGTGTGATATTTTGGGAAGCTGACTTGTGCATGTTTTAGCTGTAATGTTTGTTAGCAAGTGACCATTTAGCATCACGTGTTTCCATCCTGAAGGTTTGACTCAAAGATGTGAAATCAGGAATACAGGAAGTAAAGAGGCAAAGCTGTAGTGATTGATCAGAGAAGAAAGAAAAACGACAGATGATGTCAGATTTGAAACAAGTCTGCACACAATTTGTGATTAATGACTGAATTTGCAATGATAGTTGTGATTGTGACATGAACTCTCTGGAGAGACTGGGCAATGATAGACCTGAATGAGAACAGCTACAAATTAAACAGATGGAACCAGTACTCCATAAGCAATGTGGGTTTTGGTCACCAACTGACAACAGCAGATCATTTCTCTTTATTATTATTTATTAACCTAACCAGGAAAGTCCCATTGAGATTCAGAATATCTTTTACAAGGGAGTCCAGGACCCTGTAGGGCATGTTGTGAACTGTGGGGGAAACCGGAACACCCGGAGAAAACCCACAACTCTATCCAGAAAGGCTGCAGCCGGGATTTGAACTTGTAACCTTCTTGCTGCGAGGCAGCGGTTCTTACAACTGCGCCACCATGCAGCCCATTATCTTAATGCAGATTTTTAATTTTTTTAAGCTGTGATGGACCTGTAGAGTGTTCAACCTTTATTTTACCAGGTAAAATGTTTGAGAACATGTTTTCATTTACAAACATGACCTGGTCCACAGGCCTTTGAAAGAAGTACAAAACAACCAACATCAGAAGACATAAAAACATCTGAGCACATACAATGTAGCGTTATCAAATACGCTATAACCTCTGACCCCTTGACCATCACACAAACAATAATCCTCTTTTTCCCAATAACTTGGATTACAATGACTCTTTTACTATGTTTTAATCTGAATCAACATTCCCAGGTATCCAGATCGTTTTTCCAGAAGACTCCACAGGACTCTTTAGTAATAATAAACTCAGAGACTTCCTGATGTCTCTTTCTAAACCACACTACTTTTAATTAAACTGTTCGGAATGTCTTAATATCATTAATGCATTTTCTCCCACAGTATTATGAATGTTTGATCAGATTCAGTATTATTTCATAGTTTTACTTTGCTAAAAGGTTAAATCAGTATAATGTTAATACTTCCGTCATTAAGATGGAATATGGTTTTAAAGATCTGATTTGTTTGTCTAATGTATTTGGGATTGCTAACTACTAGCTACTGCTACATATCCACAGTCCAACCAGAACGACCAAATGCTGCTCTGTTCCCAGATCCAGTTTAATCATTAGTTCACATTTAGAATAATAAAACTATAAAGTCAAATTTGTCTTTGTGTGAAATTATTAATGTTTGTGATTTCCTGACATTCCCATAAGAACCTGGTGATTTTATAGTTATATCTATTAAATTTAATCCTATCAGAGTCATACATTGTAAATGTTAATAAATGGTCACTGGTTTAATTTTCAAACAACCCACTCAACATTATAGTGTCTGAGCTGTTTGTGAATATGTTGTCTATTAATGCGGCTCTTAACCGTTCTCTACTGGTGACTGATGGATATAAACTGTAGCGTTACCAAATACGCTATAAGCTGACCTCCGACCCCGGTTGACCATCACAAAACACTAATCCATCTTTTTCCCAATAACTTGGATTATACTGGATCTTTATGTTTTAACCTGAATCAACATTCCTCCAAGGTTTCAGTCGTGCCGGAAGAATCCACCGGACTCTCTTTAATAATAATAATATAAACTTAAAGACTCTTGGTGTCTCTTCCTAAAATGACACTTTAATCTGTTACAGAAATGTCTTAAATGATTAATGTACTTTCTCTTACAGCACTAAGAACGTTTGATCCAGCTTCAGTATTATTTCATATTTCTACTGTGCTAAAAGTAAAAACCAGTATTATTCTTATTAGCTGGTACATCAGTGGTTAAAGGTTTGAGTCATGTGATCTTGGTAGTGTATCCGGATTGGTCCACGTATCATGAGACTCCATTTTAGCGTCCGTCTAGCTGATCCACAGGTCAGTTCTCATCAACCCTCGATGAGTCACGTCTCAGCTGTTTTTCTGAGCTACACAGCTGAATCTGTCCGAGTCGATCGGCCCAGCAGTCCGATCCACTGATTCCCCTGAGGATCCGTCTTTGCTTGTACCAACATGGGGACTCCAGCCTTTGATGCTTCAAACCAGCCATGGCTCTGCTAAGCGCCCGGATCCCGGACGCGACTGAGTGCCGGGCGGCGACCGGTCAGTCCCCGCATGGCCAGGACGAGTCTAAGGGGGGGTCCTCCGCTTCCCCACGGGCTTCTCCACTCTGCCAGTCTACGATCCACTCGGACCGGTGACGTTGGTAAGAGCCCCAAGCTGGTAAACCAAAGGCCTGTTGATAAAGCTAACTAGCTCATTCCAACACGTCCACTGATTCACCAGTAACTCCTCCTTCATTCACTCCTTACTCTAAATTAACAACCCTAGCCTAAACATCACAGATTCAGCCGTTAATCTCAAAGTTTAACCAACTTAGAACACCATATCACCGTGTTTAAACAGCTTACTCTTTGTCCTACCTCACTGTTAAATGTTTGTACTGTCGTCAGCTTTTGTAATAAATTCAAAGATTTATTCATGGCTCCGGTTTCCATTCATCAGCCAAAGGTACGTAAATTAACTCACTGCTATTAGATGAACCTAGTCTTACCCAGGGCTGTACGTTAACTTTTTAGCTCATAGCACTGGTGCTACAAAGGTTGCAGGTTTTGTAGCACAGAACAAAAAGTTGTAGCACCAGCATAAAAATTCAGCTACAATCTCTAAAGCCAAAATTAGTACCCATCGTTTTAACACACTGAGAAAGTGCTTATTGTGAAAACACAATAACAAGAAATATCTTTAAACATGTTTATATGTCAATGTAATGTCAAGAAGAACATTTTTTCATTCAAATTAGTGTAGATTTTTTTCAAAGTGCGAGTGTGAGCTGAGAAATGTGTGCACAAAACCACAAAAACAGATGTTTTCAGCTGTTATAATCTTTGATTTATTAATAAAATGCAGAAACTGTTATAATTCTACTTTATATTACTTATTTTATGAACTTTGACTCATCTATTTTAAGCTTCTGCTTTGTAGCACTTTGAGATTGTGAAACAAAGTGCTATATAAATTAAATTTATTATTATTATTATTAATTTCGATGTTGAAAGCAAATTCACAGGCAGACAGTTTATATGGTGTACAGTGAGACTGTGATGTTTTAAAATGTTCATTTGTCTCCTGATTCTGAATCTGCTGCATAGTTCTTACTAAACAGATTTTACTTCAGTAAATAAATGTTATTAAAACTTTGGTCTGCTGTCCATTGCAGTCCAAGACTGCAGAGCATTTAAATATAATAACCTTTTACTGTGCCACCCTTCTTTGCCCCTGCCTGGACCCCCCCAAGAAAAAAGTTTCTAGATACGCCCCTGGGGCTGAGCTGCGTTCAGCGGGGTCAGACTCCGGTGTGAAGCCTCGTCTCCCCCTGACTCGGACCGTGGACTCGTTAACAGACATCAGTGTGACCCATTCAGATTTATCAGTTCCTCTGGTTTAATGTGTGTCTGAAGCACAGGGACACTTTCAGAGTCAAAGAGTTTTTTTCCGAACAGCTAGAATTGATGGAACTCCGTCGCTAGACTCGCCAGTCGACTCGACGCAGAACTTTAATCCATACAAGTGCGCAAATATAGGCTATATATATTTAATATGCTTTACGTTGTTTCAAAGTCATCACGGCTCCTGCGAAGGGTCGGGTGTCGTCCCGCACCAGTGCGTTGAGCCTGGGTGTTTCCAGTACCGGCGATCTTGTGCCAGCTGCGCCACGGCATGACGGCAACTCCGGATTGTTGGGAGGTCGCCGTGACGACATGGAACCATCGGGTGCGGCCGGGGTTTACGTCGTGGTCGTCTCCAGGCTGCGGCCCTCAGGTCAAAATGCAGAATGTCTCTGGTTGGATGATCAAAACGGAGACGAAGGACGTGCCCGAGCCAGCGGATGCAGCGCGTTGTGCTGCCAGGCAAAATGCTCTGAACTGGCGCCGCGCCTGCGTTCTAGCGCTAGGTTGGAGACCCGCTGAGGCCACCTGACATTGTTTTTAAAATAAAATATATATATTAAGTTAATTCTGACGATGTGGCGGTGCGCCACGATCAATTACATGTAGAGGAAACCCTGATCGCACAAGTGCTACGTCTAAAAATAGTTTGTAGCACAGACTGTTTTTTTAATCGCACGTGCGACATATATGTCGCACTGTACAGCCCTGGTCTTACCTGTAAATTAATCTCAGCTATAACAAAGGTATCAGGCTCAGAGAAGCCGCATAAATCCTAAATAGACTGAATAATTCACAGAAGGTGGGTACGATAAACTCAAACGGTTTATTCTACTACAAAACTCATGCTTGTTAGACTTGTAGATGCTCACACACACACACACACACACACACACACACACACACACACACACACATCACCAACAGTCCCCCCTTCTCTGAACTGACTAATAATGAGGATCTGAACAAAGATCTGTGGTATTATAGAGCTATCTCACATCATGTCCAGATGCATCTTCAGATAGAAATTGCACGTATTGGTGTAAGTTGCAGGTGACCCCCTGAATCAGCATTCTATAACTCTAGTTTCTATTTGTCTTCTTCTTTCTGTCCCTGGCATCCTGTTGCAACATGTCCTTCGCTACAAATGCATGTACTACAATGTTCTATATAAAGTTATATGTATTCCACTTTAGAATGACCCAGATATCCTTCAACAATGCCAGACAGAAGTTGGTCTTTCAGTCAGAGAAGTTTTCTGCTGGTGCCTAACTGTAGGAGAGAAGAACAGAATAATTGAAACAGGATAAGAAAAATAGGTCACAGCTGTTCTCCATCTTCCCTCCCCCCTTTTTAAACCTAAACCTCAGCCAACCTTAACATACTCTTCAGTAAACCCACTGCTGAGCCTCAGACTTCATGGTTTATTTTATGTGTGCAGCAGGAGAAAAGGATAACATTACATTCCAGGGGATATGTGATCTCCTGCTCAGGAGGAGGAGGAGGAGAATGAAAAACAGATTTTTATCAGTGACATTCTTTGTGGAGTGCTTGTAGTGTCACCATGTGGACAAAGGTCTACATTACACCAGATTAGACAAAGTAGGATTAGTAGGAAACAAATAGAGATCCTGATTCTCTATAAAGAATATTTTTTGGGGGGGGAATATTTAGCTTTTATTAATTATTTCAACAAAAAATCAGTACTTTTTAAGAGACTGACTGTGTATCAAGATAATTTGCCTAAGCTTGAATACATCTACACTGATCAGCAAACAAAAAGGAACCCTCTTGGATCAGAGTCTGGTATCAAGTCTGGGACATTGATCTGGTCAGTTAAGTAGCACAGGGTGTTGTCCATCAGCTGTTCTGGTGTTAATGGAATTAACAACAGGTCCAACTGTGGAGTATTAACACAAGACGCTCTGATGTTTTATTGATGTAAATATTGTAATTTGTAATGATGCTTTTATTGTGAAAGGATGCCAAAAGAAAGTGTATTCATGTTAACTCGCTGCCCAATCGGAGAACAATGTACTGAACTTTGACCTGTTGTGTAATCCAATAAAAGTAGAGTGTTTTGTTGTGGTATCCGCCGACAAGCCAACATACTGTACGTTGTGTTACAGCTCCCAGCATTGCTCAAACAAAAACCTGAATATTGTGTCTATCGTCTTGTTACGGGTTCGTGACATCGCTGTGTTCTACCGGGATTCTACATGTTGCTGCTAGCATCTCTGCTAACACCAACAAAGGAGCAACAGTGAGACAACCCATTAAAACTGGAATGGTTTTGCAGGTGGAAACCACAGACTATTTGTTCCTCCTCATTTTCTATGGTTTTTAAAAGATTTGCATATAGGGTCAAAAAGGGAATCCAACCCCAATCAGGTTGGTTGAGGATCTGGCTGTTAGAAGCTCTGATAGGCTGTTAGAGGCTCTGATAGGCTGTTAGAAGCTCTGATAGGCTGTTTGAAGCTCTGATAGGCTGTTAGAAGCTCTGATAGGCTGTTAGAGGCTCTATGCTGTTAGAAGCTCTGATAGGCTGTTAGAAGCTCTGATAGGCTGTTAGAGGCTCTATGCTGTTAGAAGCTCTGATAGGCTGTTAGAGGCTCTATGCTGTTTGAAGCTCTGATAGGCTGTTAGAAGCTCTGATAGGCTGTTAGAAGCTCTATAGGCTGTCAGAATAGGGTGACCAGACGTCCCGTTTTACCCGGGACAGTCCCGATTTTGAGTCATGTGTCCCGTGTCCCAAAGGATTTTTACAATCCCGTCATATTGTACCGTTTTTTCCCAGCCTGTGTCCCGGGCGTCCCGATTTTAAACCAAAGTAATGGCTTACAGTGCGATTCTCTTACTAAAATATCAATATTTGAAATTAATTTAAGGTAAAAAGTTTTATCAATGAAGGAAAAATAGTAAAGGAATGCAGCCGGTCAGCACAGCAAAGTCAGGCAGCGAGTTGACTCCTCCCCTCCTGTCACTGGCTGCAGCGCTGACTGAGAACACGTTTCATGAGTTAGCTAGCGGCAGAACGTAAACAGAAATGTGGAGCGATTTTAGCATCACAAAAAACAACGATACAGGCTGTGACATCTGTTGGAAGACTGTGAGGTACTGCTCTAACACCACACACCTTATCCACCTTAATCCTATGGCCCATGATCCTTTGCGTGAAAAATGCGACAGACTTCCGGTCCCGCGTTTATTTACATCGAGAGTGTTGCGCTTCTGCTCGTTTTAGATGGAAAATCAGTGGGAACACCAGCTTTCACAGCTAAAAAAGGATACTATTATAATCCCTCTGCCTACCGCAATAGATGGCTGGGAGGACGATATGAAAATCTGGCCGAAGATAACATAATGTAACATCTTTAGCTACTTTGTGAGCTCGATCGCGTCCGATGGCGAGGCGATGAAAAACCTCAAAAGCTTCGTGGCTTATCAATATCTGCACAGTAATAAGGTTGACCGTGTTCTGTCGAAAGAGGTGTGTCACAATCTAATGTATTTAAAAGCATACGTAGCGCCCAGCCAAAGCCATAAAGTCCCACATCACCAAGCCTGGGTTTTAGTTTCAACCGCGGGTGATATCCAGACGGCAGGGTGTTTGTGTATTGCAGGCCCAGGCCGATCTTGCAGCCATGCCACTGCCATCCTTTGGAAGGTAAATATCTATATCTTTGACCTCCTAGGACCTGGCGTTCACGTATGTGGACATCACATTTTGGGCTGTCCAGACCAAAATACAAATCTTTGCTCTACAAAGACCTGATATCCACTTATGAGGACATTATACTGCCACTTGGTGAAAAGTGGATATCAGGTCTTTGTAGAGCAAAGATTGGTATTTTGGTCTAGACAGCCCAAAACGTGATGTCTACATACGTGAACGCCAGGTCCTAATCATTTAAAACGCGTTAGATAATATATAATGTTAAACATTAAGCTCTATTTTTAGAATATGTTTCCTTGTTAAAAGCATATTTCCATTAAATAGTTTTTGGGTTCTACAGTATAATTTTATTTATTTATTTAAATTTCAGGTTGAGAATGCTGTCAGGCAAGGAAAGACTGGATCATCTTGCACTGATGTACAGAGGAAGTGGAATGCGGGCACCAGAAAAAATACTGAGCTGAAGAAGCTGAAGCACATTCAGTTTAAACGACATAAAGCTGAACACCTTCATGAAGGCTCAGCGACATCACATCCAAAAAGTGTGTCATCTTCCAAGAGTGTGCCAAGACTTTTCAGGCATCATGCAGAATTTAAAAAGTATATTAGTTCTTCTGTGATGGCCCCACTATATCAGCTGCAGACTAATGGCCCCCTTCAGCAGAGCTACAGATTAGATTTGGGCAGTGATTCTTCTCAGAGCCAGTGCGACCTACAGATGCCTCCTACAGAGCATGAACAACGTTGTCTTGCAGAAAGTGTCAGACTTCTTATGAGACATATGTTCAACTAAGCCCAGCACAACAGGAGAAGTTGAGCAAAGAGACTCAAACACAGAGTGCATCACAGCTTTGGCATGATGCAAGGAAGCTGCGTCTGACTGCAAGCACAGCAAAGAGAGTACCTAAACGGAGCACAACGAATCCACAGAAATGTATTAATGAACACTTACACCCAGGGCCGGCCCTGGACTGAATGGTGCCCTAGGCGAAAAATGATTTTGGCGCCCCCTACTGCCCAGAACAGAAACAACGTAACTTTTGCAAATTCTAAGTAGTAAGCAATGTACTAAAGTTGGATAAACTTGAACTGATGACATCATTCATATAATAAGTAGGGGGGGGGCACAACAGCATGATAGCCCTTTAGTCTTAGCTAACTTGCTAAATGATGGTCCAGGAAAAATGTTCACAATTTCATGTATATTAATTAAATACCTCTACTTTGGGCCTGTTTTTCCTCCTCTTCCTTTCTTCATTTCCTGAAGGCTGCCCCAGAGGGCTTGATTTGTCTTTTCATTCTGCCAGCGACTTTTAACAAGGTGCTATCACTGACAACGTCACAGACTCATCATGCATTATCTACAGTGTTGGGCAAGTTACTTCAAAACTGTAATGCATTATTTATTACTTGTTATTGTCATTTTAAAGTAATTTGTTACATTACAATATTACTGGTTTTTAAATGTAAGGCATTACACTACTTTTGCATTACTTTTAGTTTCTCTCACCAAAATAACTGTAAATATGGATTTGACCATAAATGTAGTTCATTACACATCCAGTGGAAGGTGATGTGATGGATACATGGAGATATACAACTATCTGGATATTAACCCATCCATCCATCTATCTATCTGTCCATCATTTATCATCCATCTATCCATTTATTATCCATCCATCCATCATTTATCATTCATCCATCATTATCCATCCATCATTATCCATCCATCATCCATATCTCTCCATATATCCCTACCTATCCATATATTATTCCATCATATCCATATACAGTATATTTAAATCTATAAACATATCTCTCTGCACAAGCTCCTTATTCATTAGTTTGACTGACTCCTACCTCCACCTGTGTGCTTCTGCTCCACCTGTCTGCTCCTCCCTGCTGCAGCAGAGGCTGCATGACGCGCGTTTCCTCTGCTCAGTGGGCGAGAGAGTGAACTCTCCAACTCCTGACGTGAATAACAGAGTGACTCTTTATCATGAAACTACTTCTCAGTTCGCTCCCTTCAGTTTACGGAGCGCTGCATGCGCTCATATGTCTTAACGCGCCTTGGATGCCGTGAGCGCGCACGACTCGGGCCGCGTTTTCCCTCTGGACCGAGTTCAGAACCGAACCACGCATGAGTTTCGGACCAGACAGAACCGGACTTGTTTCACTGGCTGCAGATTCACTCCTCTCTGCTCTGACCACATTTTTCGCCGAGTGACGTTTCTCCTCTGAAGAACCCACCGCCTCAATCCGGTTAAACTTGCACTGTAACGCGCACTGACGTTAAAATATTACAGCTTTTTTTCTGTAATGCCTTACATTACTGCGTTACCGAAAAAAGCAATGCATTACAGTAATTAATAACCTTTGGAAGTCGTTACTCCCAACACTGATTATTAATAAACAACCGGACGGAGGGGTGAGCGCAGCGCGCCTCTCCCCCCCCTTACCTGATCACAGCGGCAGCAGCAGGAAGCCATGGGGCGCCACGTTGACTGTTCATGCAGCAAAAGTTGTGCTTTTTTATTTATTTATTTAGTTTATTTATTTATTACGGTACTTACTTTGCTCTTTACATGAGATGAATGGTGTGTTCAGCAGTTTCTCAAAATAAATAAATAAAAACATTTTTAAAGGGACAATTTGGCGCCCCCTCCAGCAGAGGGCGCCCTAGGCAATAGCCTAATCAGCCTATGCCTAGAACCGGCCCTGCTTACACCCCACCTTCACCGGCAATACAGCCACTAAATATGGTCAACAGAGTGAGGACAAAGCCATTCAGCTCCTGGAGGCTCGAGGGCGCACAGTGGAACGGAGAGGCCTGGTGACCATACCTGGTTTGGTGCAAGCCCAGATGGCCTTTTGGATTCCTCAAAACTCCTAGAGATCAAGTGTCCACTAAAGGCAGAACATCACTGACTGAGTTTCTCAGTCAGCCAAATGGTGACATCAGAGGCTTAGGAGATGGGAAGTATGTAGTTCTTCTAAATGGCCCACGTGGATATTATCTCCAGGTGAATGAAATTTGGAAATTATATTCTGTGTGAAATTGGCCTTACATTATTCTACATTAAAATAACATCCTGTATATTTTATATGTATTTCAACAGGTTCAGCTTACAATGATGTGCCTTGGGCTGCAAACCTGCACCCTTGTCATCTGGACACCATCTGAGCACGTGGAGTTATAATAATAATAATGCATCAGTTTTATATAGCGCTTTTCTAGGTCACTCAAAGACGCTTTACAGAGTTGCATCATTCATTCACACAGTCATTCTCACCGGTGGTGGTAAACTACGACAGACGTCTGTAGCCACAGCTGCCCTGGGGCAGACTGACAGAAGAGAGGCTGACATTCTGACCATCGGCCCTTCTGACCACCACCAACATTCACACACAGTCACACTCACATTCACACAGTAAGGTGGGTGAAGTGTCTTGCCCAAGGACACAATGACAATCTAACCCAGCCAGAGCTGGGGATTGAACCGGAGTTGGACATTGCATTTGACCCAGCTTTTACAGACGCACACATACAACACCTCCACAACTTCTACTTCACACAAATGCTTCCTACATTAGTGGATGAATTTGTTACCAAGAAGGTTCAGCTCTGCCCCACATATCTCAATCTCATCAAAATACCTTAAGATTTTAGGTTAAATTGTTGTGACAAACAACAATATGCAAACTGTATGAAAGAACATACGGAAGGACAGTAACATATTTTCATTTTATTTGTCATTGTGACATATAAAAGACTGTTTAATGTCTTATTTGTTGGAAGTTCTAAATAAAGTCACATCCCTTTGGAGGTTTGCACATTACAACATAAAACTTTTCGGTGTTTACTTGAAATAAGCTCAGCTCGTAGGTTCACTAAACCTGCACAGATTTTGATAATCTTGTCTATTTTTGGGACCAAGTTGATTGTCACTGTTTGAGAGAGAATCCTGTACACCTTCAAGCGCCTTGTTGCTCGTTCAACATGAATGTGAGCATGAGCAATGCGGCGTGTACGTGTCACATTCTCGTTGGTCAGCTGGCGCCCTTTACGTGTAAAAGCTGGAACGATGAGGTTTACCTGACGCTCCTCCAGCAAGTCTCTGATAGTAAACCCACGGTCACCCATTACCTCATCTCCAGCACGCAGGTAGTCCAGAAAACCTGAGCTCTGTGTTCTGAATCTGTCACTGCACTTACCACCATAAGCATCTGAAATAAACATGATTACTCCAGAGGGAGAAACAGCCACTAAATACTTCACTGTGCATAATAGTGACTATATGACTCACTTCTTGAATCAAGCTTTTTGCAAAACTGTTTCTGTGCACTCAATTACACATGTTGTGTTTTCAAAGTGCTCTTTAAAAGCCTTTGGTAATGTTGCTCTGGTTGCATCGCGAGGCAACCACACAAGTTCCTTCATGTGTTCACACAGAATGTCTATCCACATTCCCTCTGTCTGGCTGACCTGGCCTTGTGTAAAACGGCGTGCTAGATCTGCCATTACAAAGTTTTGTCTTAGTTTCATCACTGTCAGTAGAATTTGGTCCTCAACAGCCACTGACATTGTAGCTGGAGCAAATGGTTTTAGGTAGACCACAAGTGTCTGACACTCTTTGAGTGGTATCCCTGTGTACAGAAGGGAGTCAGTGTCATTCTTTAATCTGCTGTCAGCATGAGGGCGTGACACTGCTGGTGGTGGTGGTGTCTTCATTCCAAATGTGACAGTGGGCCCTTTTGAATAGTTGTGATCCTCCATCCGTGGGTCTGACCACTCAGTTTGAGCATCACAAGATTATTTTGCAGCGTTGCAACACTCCTCGCCCCAATCCATTTCATCTTCCTCATCTGAAGAATAAAAAACAGTACTTTATTATCAAGACAAAATGCATTCACAAACAATGAAATAAACCAGCAACTTAACAACCACAGCAGGGGTGTCCAAAATGCTGCAAGGACCACATCTGTACAGTGATGTTTATTCCAAAAGCAGACTTAGCAACAACCAAAAGCCAATACTTTTGTATTGAAGACACTCACTTAAAAACAAATGGTGTTTTCAAATACTGAATGCCTTCAATAATGATGATATTGGTTTTTATTTTCTATTTTTAAAATTGTATTTCTTACATTTAGACCTAAACAATGAGCAAAATTTGTTGGAAAGACAACCTACAACCCCCAATTTTCATCTGTTATGAAATACACATTCCTTTAAAAAAAAATAAAAAATCTGACAACTTTAATTTTTTAAATAATTTAAAATACTGCTGTCTTTGTTGATTGTTGGCTATATAAATAAAAATTCTTGGGCCTGGGAGTACTATTTTTATGAAAATATTGGTCCCTGTGAGAGAAGGTCTGAACAACACAGACCTACCGTTAACAACAACGTAATTCACATTTACACGTAGCTAATTTTAATTAAACAGCAAGCTGAAACACAGTATATTCCCACTATTCCTCTTGTACAACTAATATTACTAAAACTCCCGGTCTGATCACCGAGGAGTAGGTCCGAGAGGAGGTGTCGGCTTGGTACGTAGGCCACGACAAACCCAGACCCTACTCTGACACCAGAGGTGGACCTGGTTGCCGCTGACTTTGCCATCGGACATTTTAATCCTGTAACTTTAAGCTGGTCCAGACACGCTGGGACCGCTCGCGGTCTGAGCTGTTTCCTGCTGCTGACGCTTTGATGCCTGACCAAAAAGCATGTGCCCTCTGCTGGTGGGGTTGTGTAATTACTAGGCTGCGATTATAAGATGACCCCCTCTCGTCACATTTTTAATGTAAAAATCCTTGTCCTATATTCGAATCAATATGGTAATAAGCTGATTTATCATATGAGAAAACCAAATCATAGCTAGCTAACTAGTTAGCTCCCTGGCACCGATGTCTTTAAATATATACTGCTGCGTTTTTACAGAGAAACACAAGGATTATCCTTAGCTTGAAAATCACAGAAACTTTCAGAAGCCATTGAGTTTCTTACAACTCGCTCTCCCCCGCCATTCATTGCTCCTACCACCGCAGCGCGTGCACACAAAAGAACACACACAGCTCGGCGTGAGGACAGCTGCATTCACGGACAACTCAAGTATCATATTTTATTGAGAAAGTACCTTGGAATTTATACCGATCTCTAGCTTTCTGATCCCCCTGCTGAAAAAACCAGCATATGTTGTGTTTTGGTGCTGGTATGCTGGTCCATAGTGATCCATTAGTTCAACCAGCATAGACCAGCATTGAATCATGTTGGTCTACCAGCTAAACCAGCACCAAACCAGCATAGACCAGCATTGACCAGCAAACAAATCATGATGGTCTTGATTTATATGCTGGTCAATGCTGGTCTATGCTGGTTTGGTGCTGGTCTATGCTGGTTGAACTAATGGATCACTATGGACCAGCATACCAGCACCAAAACACAACATATGCTGGAACCAGCATATGCTGGTCTATGCTGGGTTTTTCAGCAGGGCCTTTCACTTTTTGTGTCCAGTTTGACACTATTCCCCTGTTTAGCCTGCGTGTTCTGCTCGAGCTTTCATTAACGTAAGTCGAGAGACAGACTAAAAGAATAATCCACTGTCTGCGTTTCATATCAAATAAGTTTTGGCTTCCTCGCCAGAAGGGGGCGCTCGAGGCTACTGTCCATGTTTACAGACACCTTCCACCTGCTAGCTTGTTGTGCTACTACTACTGTATAATTTCTGTTATCCTTTCGATGAGGTGTCACCGCTGTCACGCTGCTTTTAAACTATTGCCAGGCAGTTTGTTCATATAATTACTTTGAATATGTTTTTCAACAATGTTTTTCAACTACTTCCATCCGGAAGGCGTTACAGGGCAACGGCCTCGAGAACATCCCGCTTTAAGAACAGCTTCATACCCACTGCCATAAAGATGCTGAATCAGGAGAGCTGATAAGCTGGGTCCACACGCTCTGGACACTTACATGTTATGTGTTGTTTTCTGTCTGTGTCATATGTTAATGTTGGAGCCTGTACAAACCATACTGTACTGAAAAAAAATTCCACCAGCTCTGCTGTGTGGTCATTAAAAGAATCAATCAATCAAAATCAATGGAAAATCAGACGCTTGTCAACAGGTCGAGACAGCAGCCTGACTGATAGGGAGGCACCTGGCTGCAGACACAAGATGGCGGACAAAGATGGCGGACAGCCACTCTCGTACTACCATACCGGAAGCTCTCTACCGGAAGTGACGTAATTCTCCGTACCGGAAGCGAATATCCTTTTTCTAGATTGGCTGTGGGGATTTCAAGCAAGGTCAACAACCCTCCCCCTAACCAATTCTGGTACGGTATACGGAGGTTACTGTCCACCATCTTTGTCCGCCATCTTGTGTCTGCAGCCAGGTACTCTTGGACTGATAGGTGAGTTCACACCGGTTTAGCAGCATCTCACTGTAAACAACAGCTACGGGTTAGCCCACCATAGCAGCTTTTCATTCTGAATGCAATTTTAGAGAATTAAAGTAAAACAAGACAGCAAGTAATCTTTTACATCTCAGTTTGTATTTTAAATGTTCTTGGCTCACTACCCCATGGTAAAATTGAGACCTAAATGACAAACAAAATCAGAAAATTAGAAATTGGTCTGAAGCGATTTCTATTTATTTTTGAAAGATGGAAGAGTTTGTGAGAGGCAACCTTCTGGACTGGAACCTGTCTGAGTACATCCCTGCTTTTGAAGGTATGTGAGATAGATGATATACAAATTAAATGTAACTGATTCATTATATAAAAGTGTGATTATATTCACAATTCTACTTGTGTGTGGTTTATTTTTTAGTAAATCAAATTTCCAATTTTCCAGCTGAAAAGATTGACAAAGACAGCTTTTCCCTCTTGGATGCTAACAGCTTGATTACTGTGATACCTCTCCTGGGTCCACGACTGAAGTGTCTGCACCAGTTAAAACAATCTGTTGAGGTATGCCCAGTGTCACAGTTCAGCACAGAATGGGTTATGTGTGCTTTAAATATCACAGGTCTTTTGGCCATAATGTAAGACATGTATTTAACCACCTGAGAGTGACGCATTATGTATTTTCCACTTCAACATATTTCCAATGTGCTCAAACTGGGTGCCATCATACATTTAATCAAATTAGATCATTTAGACGACACATGGGGCATGCCATTGAGTTTGACACTGAAACAGAAAATGATAGCACAGTTAAAATACCTGAAAGTTCACAAGATAATCATTTAGGTGTGCTAAGTGAGGTGGACTGTAATGAGACTACAGCAGAGCAATGGGGTGAGCTACAACATGACAACATAAAGGACAGAGTTGCACTTTTCTTAGCTAGGTTGAAAGCAAAGTCTTCAGACATTCAGTGGCATTAGAGATGTTACTGAACACACATCTAGTCTGAGAGCAGACCTGCCAAACTTGTCAAAATTTTTTGAGTACCACTTGTGTCGCGCGACATTTTTTCCCCAGACTTTGACTACTCCATTGTGTTGCACGCAGCAATTTCCACATTCACTGGATGGAAGTTGATTATAAAAATTGTAGCGTAATATAACCTGATTTTATCGTTATAGTACGGACACACTTCTACAAGGTTATCAGCAAAGTTTTGTCGGTTTTATGCTAAGCACTGTTAGCTACCTTCACTCAACTGACGGTTATGCAGGCATCTAGATTCACTTTGATTCAAAGGGAGACCTACGCACGTATATTTGAAAGGTATAACCCAGAAGCTGACTTAGACTTCAGTTATTTTATTAAAGAAAACAGATTGGATAAACAGACAGATATGAGGTAGATAGTTGCATCTTAAGAGATTCTTCTGATGTTATTAAGCTGAGAGTTAATGACGAGAGCCCGTGATATGTTAATATCTAGGGATCTCGGCTAGTTAGTTCTGAGGGGAACTAAGCTAACTTGATGGAGTGTTATTTATCAATAGCCTCGGGTTTACCAGGTCGGGTTGGTACCTGCTAAGACCGCTCCAGATCGCCTCGGCGTGGGATGAAGTTGGAGGTTCGTCGAGTGAGCGTTGTCGGACGAACCTCGGAGTTGTCCCCGAGACCCGAAGGTCGGTTCGAGGCACGGAGGTGTCTGAGCGAGTCGGTGTCAGCGGCTCCATGATCGGCTGGTGCAGAGGCTACCCGGCTTTTCCATGGCAGGTGAAAAGAAGCAGACAGATGGTGTCTGACTTCTTAGCCGGAGCAATGTTGTCATCGACCGGTGAGGCTGGTTTTACTCACGAGCTCGGTCGGCACAGAGGCCTTCCGTGTAGCGGAGGAAAACGGAGGCTGTGTTCTCTCGTCGTGGGGTTGACGAGAACTCAAGAGACTCAGCTCTTCCAGGCAGGAAGTTGGGACGTGGCCCGGTTTGGACGCGTGGACCAATGGGAACGGAGTTACCAAGTCACGTGATTCTCGTCATTAGAAACCCAGGAAGTTTAATGGATTATAAATATGTTTTAACCCTTTAGCAAAAGTAGAACCATAAAATAATACTGATGCAACATCAACATTCATGAATACTGGAAGAAGATGAATTAATCATATTAAGACATTTCTGGACAGTGGATTAAAAGGTAGTGTCTTTAGAATGAGACATCAAAGAGTTCTTAAGTTTAATTATTAATTAAAGGAAATCTTGAGTCTTCCGACACGACCGGTCCTGGAAGGAATGTTGATTCAGGTTACAACATAATAAAAGAGTCATTTTAATCCAAGTTATTAGGAAAAAGATGAGTTATTGTTGTGATGAACCAAGGGGTCAGAAATCTGAGATAGTAACGCTTTGCCAGCGCTACATTGACTAACTGATTCATTATATAAAAGTGTGATTATATTCACAATTCTACTTGTGTGTGGTTTATTTTTTAGTAAATCAAATTTCCAATTTTCCAGCTGAAAAGATTGACAAAGACAGCTTTTCCCTCTTGGATGCTAACAGCTTGATTACTGTGATACCTCTCCTGGGTCCACGACTGAAGTGTCTGCACCAGTTAAAACAATCTGTTGAGGTATGCCCAGTGTCACAGTTCAGCACAGAATGGGTTATGTGTGCTTTAAATATCACAGGTCTTTTGGCCATAATGTAAGACATGTATTTAACCACCTGAGAGTGACGCATTATGTATTTTCCACTTCAACATATTTCCAATGTGCTCAAACTGGGTGCCATCATACATTTAATCAAATTAGATCATTTAGACGACACATGGGGCATGCCATTGAGTTTGACACTGAAACAGAAAATGATAGCACAGTTAAAATACCTGAAAGTTCACAAGATAATCATTTAGGTGTGCTAAGTGAGGTGGACTGTAATGAGACTACAGCAGAGCAATGGGGTGAGCTACAACATGACAACATAAAGGACAGAGTTGCACTTTTCTTAGCTAGGTTGAAAGCAAAGTCTTCAGACATTCAGTGGCATTAGAGATGTTACTGAACACACATCTAGTCTGAGAGCAGACCTGCCAAACTTGTCAAAATTTTTTGAGTACCACTTGTGTCGCGCGACATTTTTTCCCCAGACTTTGACTACTCCATTGTGTTGCACGCAGCAATTTCCACATTCACTGGATGGAAGTTGATTATAAAAATTATATGCACACATCACTGGGGCTAATTTATACATCACCTGCAGCTCCCTGGCATCCATCCATTCATCTGTATATTAATCCATCATATCTACATCCAGTATATTTAATTGTAAACACAAGCTCCCTATTCATTAGATTCAGATTCATTTATTAATGGCCACACAACAAGTTGGTGGAATTTGTTTTCAGAACAGCCAGGACATGCTCACACCTCTGTTTCAATCAGTACACACAATACAAACAGTAGGCAGACAGTTATGAATACTTTAGATGGTTCCTTGGTTTAATGTCCTGTTGGGAAAAAACTGTGAATCTGACTGATTTTGTCTGCAGGGACCTGTAGCGTCTACCAGAAGGTAACAGAGTGAACAGGTGATATGCAGGATGAGAAGGTCCGAGGTGATTTTTACTGCTCGTTGTGTGAGGCGAGTATGCTCTGAATGATGGCGGTGTAGAACTGAATTATGATATTTTGTCTGACTCTGAATTTTTTTTAACTGTCTAAGAAAAAATAATCTTTTGTTGGCTTTTTTATAGACCTGATCTGAGTATTGTTTCCATTTAAGGTTATTACAGATGAGTGTACCTAAGAATTTAAATGACTCAGTGATGGTTGGTGGGAGATGGAGATAGGATTTTTTCCAGTGGGGGAGCGTGAGAAGTCGACTATGAGTTCCTGAGTTTTTGATGCGTTGAGCTAAAGGTTGTTGTTTTGGGACCAAGTGACTGCTTGGGCAACCTGTTCATGATAGTGGAGCTCGTTGTTGTTAGTGATGAGTCCAATGATGGTGGTGTCATCTGCATATTTAAGGATGGAGACCTGTCTCTTATNTTAATTAAGGATTTAACCTATTTAAATGATTTAAGAGCTCTATTTTGTATAAAACTCTGAAGAGATTGACTTCACTCCCATGAGGTTACTCTAGGAGTGACACTTTTAAGTGAATTTGGAAAGACATTACGTCATATTTTAAACTAAGTTTAAACTATTTAAAGTTTTGGAAATAACTTAGTAAACTAAGGATTGAGTTTTTGAGAACCAAAAATTGAGTTTTGGAAATAGTGAAATCAGTCATATTAGATCTGAAATCTAAAGTTTTAGAGGACATTTTGTGTTAAATGGCCTAAGGTATATTTTATCCTTCATTTTGATTTAAGGAAGGCATATTAAAATGGATTGGCTCGCCTTTACATTAATTATTATGATAAAATAATTATTGTAAGTAATAGAAAATTAAACATTAAGTTTGATTTAAACATAAAGTAATTTTACTAATTTAATACAGCATTAGGCTGTAAAATAAAGGAACTCTGGCTAAGTTGTTTACCAGGATGGACGCGCAGCTTACTGGAGTACAGCAGGCGACGTCAGCAGCTCAACCAGGTCTGTTTCCCATAAAAACACATGGTTAGTAACACATGGTTAAAAGGGGAGGACATGGACGCGGACACACATTCACGCCACACACACCGAAAAGGGAGATAACAGGTGGAAACCTGGGAGGCCTCAAGTCACATCACCCTCTGAACCTGGCGGCGGCTCAGAGGTACCGAAGCGGACTTTGTGAGGTTTGATCTGATTTCTGTGAACCCACTTGAGGACGGGTTCTTTCGGACCCTTAGGGATCCGTAACTGGTAAACGACGGGTGAGAGTTTGTCGGTTATACGGAACGGCCCTTTCCACTTTGGGAGAAGCTTTTTAGCGAGTCTACCAGAGCCGACCTTTGTCTGCCCTGGTTTAGGCGCGTAGTCGTAAAACCAAGCCCGATCACCCACCTGGAGTTCGTCATGTGAAGCTTTTTGGTCATAATAAGCTTTCCTACCTTCAGCCGTTTTACTCAGATTTGTTTGAGCAAAGGAGAAGGCGGACTGTAGATGTCCTTTTAAGTCCTTTAGATACTTCTCATTAGTGTGAGCTGGAACAGCCTCACAGTCCCTAGGCCCATAGAGCAGGTGAAGTGGGAGTGTCATCTGCCTACCGGTCATCATCTCGAATGGAGAGACACCTGTAGACTCGTTGGGCGTGGCTCTGATAGCCATCAGCGCCAACGGAAGTTTCACATCCCAGTCACTGTGGTTGGCTGAGACATATTTCTTCAGAATAGACACCACAGTGCGGTTCGCCCTTTCAACCTGGCCAGACGATTCGGGGTGGTAACCAACGTGGAAGTTGGCCTTCACGCCTAACATCTGCCACAGGTGTTCCATCACTTCAGAGGTGAAGTGAGTGCCCCTGTCGGAGTTAACCCGAGAGGGAAGGCCAAACCTGGAAAAGATGTGATTCATCAGCAGCACGGCGGTGTTTTGAGCCGTGTCTGAGGGTGCAGGCAGACACTCCACCCATTTGGTGAATGCACAGGTTACAGTCAGAAAGTACTTATTACCCCTACTGGATTTTGTGAGGGGGCCCACCCAATCAAACTGCAGGTCGGACCAAGGTGAAGATGGTCCCCTGGATTGAAGAGGGGCTCTGTGGTTGGGGTTTGAGGGCTGATGTTGACCACAAACCAGGCAACCCTGAATGTAATCTGTGATGTCCCTGCGCATCAGTGGCCAAAATCCAATTCGGGCCAAGGCACTGAACGTAGCCTTGACACCTTTGTGTCCAGCGGACGGAGAATCATGAGCCTGAGAGATCATTTCTTCNTTCTCGTCATTAGAAACCCAGGAAGTTTAACTGGATTATAAATATGTTTTAACCCTTTAGCAAAAGTAGAACCATAAAATAATACTGATGCAACATCAACATTCATGAATACTGGAAGAAGATGAATTAATCATATTAAGACATTTCTGGACAGTGGATTAAAAGGTAGTGTCTTTAGAATGAGACATCAAAGAGTTCTTAAGTTTAATTATTAATTAAAGGAAATCTTGAGTCTTCCGACACGACCGGTCCTGGAAGGAATGTTGATTCAGGTTACAACATAATAAAAGAGTCATTTTAATCCAAGTTATTAGGAAAAAGATGAGTTATTGTTGTGATGAACCAAGGGGTCAGAAATCAGAGATAGTAACGCTTTGCCAGCGCTACATATCCCCCCTTATTTCAAGACGAGGACTCCTAGCAGAAGGTCGTTGCCTTGAAATACCAATCCGATGATGGAGGACATCGTGGGTCATCATGAACCAAGAGGGAAGAAAGGTTTGTGGTACCTTTCCACCAGACAGAGTCAATCAAAAATGAATCAGAGCTTGAGTTTAGAGATTACCAGACACAGGGGCACCTGTGTCATTGACCTTCAGGAATTTGGAAGCATCCCACACCGGAAACAGACTCAGGAGGAAGGCACCTATCCAAACGGTGCCAGGAGACTGAGGAGTGGGGCAGTCCATGAAGGGGGTCGGCAGCAGCGGCGTCGTTGATGAAGAATTCCAACCCAGAGCAGCGTCGGCAGATGAGTCGCAGACGAGACCAGTTGGGACCTTGGACGTCCGGTCGCTGGACAGTAGAGCAGAAGAAAGGCACAGCACAGCAAAACAACCACAATCTGGTAAAGGGGCATTCAAAATGTGTGAATGTAGGCAGATTTGGTCAAAATAAACTAGAAAAATTAAATTAATCTAATTTAAAAATAAGGCTATGTGTCATGCCATTACATTTAATTAAGGATTTCACCTATTTAAATGATTTAAGAGCTCTATTTTGTATAAAACTCTGAAGAGATTGACTTCACTCCCATGAGGTTACTCTAGGAGTGACACTTTTAAGTGAATTTGGAAAGACATTACGTCATATTTTAAACTAAGTTTAAACTATTTAAAGTTTTGGAAATAACTTAGTAAACTAAGGATTGAGTTTTTGAGAACCAAAAATTGAGTTTTGGAAATAGTGAAATCAGTCATATTAGATCTGAAATCTAAAGTTTTAGAGGACATTTTGTGTTAAATGGCCTAAGGTATATTTTATCCTTCATTTTGATTTAAGGAAGGCATATTAAAATGGATTGGCTCGCCTTTACATTAATTATTATGATAAAATAATTATTGTAAGTAATAGAAAATTAAACATTAAGTTTGATTTAAACATAAAGTAATTTTACTAATTTAATACAGCATTAGGCTGTAAAATAAAGGAACTCTGGCT
>SSNR01000222.1:942330-991048 GCA_006937965.1 Callopanchax toddi | reverse complement strand
GTTGAAGTCCGGCAGGGAGGGTTATGGGTCTGGGTTCTTTGCCTCGGGTCCACATCCTGGCCCTACCGTAATCAACTATTAGTTGAAGGCGATTCGTGAGGTCGTTCCCTGCAATGAAGTCGGCGTTTATGGACTCAGACACGTACACTGGGTGGTCGAATTCCATCCAACCGACCTCGAAGTGAAGGAGAGTCATGTGATGTATACGCTCGGACCTATTCACAAACCCCTGAATATCCACTTTACATGGAACCAGGTCTGGTGTGTAACCCTCTATCTCAGTGACCAGACAGATGGCGTCAAAGAAGAGGCGGGACATGAAAGTGAGGTCTGCGCCTGTGTCCATGAGAGCCTTAATGGTGAGCGCGTCCTCCACCCTTATAGGTAGGAGCGGCTTGTCTCTCTCATCTATTATGAAGTCACAGAGATAGGTCACCCCCCTGATGTAACTAGGAGGATGGACGTGGTGTTTGTCAGGTGGTTTAGCCCTCCTCTTTTCTTCAGGGTCTCTTTTAGTGACCCTGCGTTTACCCCTAGGAATCTTTCCAGCACGGACAGCTGCGATAAACGCCCTCAGTGAGTCTGTGGGGGATTCTTCTTCCCCCCCCTCTGAACTGGAGGCCTGTTCATCGACAGCAGTAGCTGTGATTGGCAGCATGTGTCTTACTGGTTTCCGGAAGTCTTTAGAGGAGAACTTAGAAGGTAAGTCACGGTCACCACGTCGCCTAAGGCTGGCTGGCGAACGTGAGGCCTTCCGAGGATTCACCAGTGAGCGCCAACGTTCAGCACGTGGGCTCCACCTGGGTCTTTTTGACCTTTTATGTAAGGGGGAGCGTTTAAACTTCGCCCCTTTGTAGGGTGTCTTGGGCCGTGGCCCAGAAGATGAGTCAACCACTGTGTCTTGGAGCACTGTGGTGCATGAGGCCTGAGGGTTTGAGCGGGAGTCGTCGTTTGCGGGAAGCTCCGCATCAGACCCCTGTGGGTTAAGGTTGTCGAGGGAATTATTTCTGAAAATATTCCCCGCGCGCTCTCTGTATTCCTTCACGGTCGTCTTATTGAAACGATACTCGCTCAGAATACCTTTGTAGGANAGGAAAAGATGTTTAAAGTCCTCACATTCTTCCATTCCCTGTTCATTTGTTTTTCCGAAGAAAGCACGATGAAGCCGGGAGTAGAAGTGTTGTGGGTCTTCAGATGGGTCATGTTTTACTGATAAAGCATGTGTATAGCCGTCTTTGAATGAGTTACCTGAGAATTCCTCCTCTAAAGCTTTGGTGAGCTGAGAGAAGTCATTCCTGATTTCAGGTAATTGACGGTCAATGAAATCACACACTTCCTCAGAAGAAGTGATTTGGATGAGAAATATTTTATCAGAAACAGTGGCATCAGGAAACCTTGTCAAATGACGGTTGATTTGTTTTAGATAAGACACAAGCTTTAAGTCATCACTATAAGAAGGCTCAAATTTAGTGATAAATTTAGCCATTTTGTACAGGTCTGCTGTAGTGAGTGATGGAGCTGGTGCTCGTTCCATGGAGGTTCGCTCAAGAGCTTGTAACCTCCCACCTAATTCCCTTACCGATTTTCCAACAACTGAAAGTGCTTTCCATAAGTCGACATTGAGTTCAAACAATGTACTGTCTTGGATTCCAGCCATTTCAGGAGGAAAAGGTTCCATAGTTTGTCTTTAAAACTAGTAAAGATGAGGAAATTATGGTGAAAAAGATTTAAAACTTCTCTAAAGAACAGAATTCCTGCTCCGTTTATACCAAGTTGCGCCAGAGGGGGCGCTCCAGGGCAAACGGACCACAGGAGGGTTCAGGACCAGAGGAAGAAATGACGTCACGTCCGCTTGTCTTCTAGCTGCAGCCGTCTTTGTTAACGCGCAGAACTAGGCAAAGCATTTCCCTCTACGGTCAAATTAGAGATGTTTTTGGCAAACGCGCTTCTTAGAGCCGTTTTTAAAGCCCTTCGCAGTCTAACGACGCGGAATTTGAACAGAAAAGTGTCCGGTCGAGTCGTGTCGACCCGGAGTTTTGGCTGTTCGGCGGTGGCTAGCCCTGTTTGAACAGAGAAAATCCGACCTATTTACCCGTTTATTTATATTAACAGGCAGGCGGAGGAAATCTCGAGGACCTCTCGATGACCGTCTCTACACCTTATTTGCACGGTTTCCGACCGTGACTTATTTTTCTTCCGTGAAAGCTGTTCGCTTCTAAGGCTAAAAGCCACTCACGGAAGCTAGCGTGTTTCCTGCAGTGAAATCGACGCTAATTAGCGGATATAATCTCGCTTTTCAGACGTTGTTAAAGCGTCTGTGATTAACCATAAAGGTTACCGAACGGACAGAAGACAAAACGCACCGAAGTGATCAATTTCGGCGGACGAAAGCGTTCTTTTAACTAGACAGCGAGGCGTCCCAAGCTACCGTTAAACGAACGGAACATGTAAACACAATCACAAAGTGACATAAAAAGTGCTTAAAACACAGAAGAAGTACAAGAAGAACCCCATGAAACATACAGTACACCCATCATAATCAGTTACAAAGCTTTAGACTTTGGTTGATAGCTGACGTGGCACTGTAGTGCTTTTATCTTAGCTGTTGTTATCTGTTAGCTTAGTTAGCATTAGCTTATAGCTTGCTANGGCCTAACAAATATTAATACGTAGATTTTATGAATGAAAACCTGGCTAACCTGCCATTTATGTTTTAAAGCCTGGCCTGGCTCGCCATTTATGTAGCGTAATATAACCTGATTTTATCGTTATAGTACGGACACACTTCTACAAGGTTATCAGCTCAGTTTTGTCGGTTTTATGCTAAGCACTGTTAGCTACCTTCACTCAACTGACGGTTATGCAGGCATCTAGATTCACTTTGATTCAAAGGGAGACCTACGCACGTATATTTGAAAGGTATAACCCAGAAGCTGACTTAGACTTCAGTTATTTTATTAAAGAAAACAGATTGGATAAACAGACAGATATGAGGTAGATAGTTGCATCTTAAGAGATTCTTCTGATGTTATTAAGCTGAGAGTTAATGACGAGAGCCCGTGATATGTTACTATCTAGGGATCTCGGCTAGTTAGTTCTGAGGGGAACTATGCTAACTTGATGGAGTGTTATTTATCAATAGCCTCGGGTTTACCAGGTCGGGTTGGTACCTGCTAAGACCGCTCCAGATCGCCTCGGCGTGAGATGAAGTTGGAGGTTCGTCGAGTGAGCGTTGTCGGACGAACCTCGAAGTTGTCCCCGGTGACGTGATGTTACCGCAGGCACGGAGGAGTCTGTCGAGTCGGTCTAGCTGGTCCATGATCGGCTGGTGCAGAGGCTAACCGGCTTTCCCATGGCAGGTGGAAAGAAGCAGACAGATGGTGTCTGACTTCTTAGCCGGAGCAAGGTTGTCATCGACCGGTGAGGCTGGCTACTCACGAGCTCGGTCGGCACAGAGGCCTTCCGTGTAGCGGAGGAAAACGGAGGCTGTGTTCTCTCGTCGTGGGGTTGACGAGAACTCAGGAGACTCAGCTCTTCCAGGCAGGAAGTTGGGACGTGGCCCGGTTTGGACGCGTGGACCAATGGGAACGGAGTTACCAAGTCACGTGGTTCTCGTCATTAGAAACCCAGGAAGTTTAATGGATTACTAATATGTTTTAACCTTTTAGCAAAAGTAGAACCATAAAATAATACTGATGCAACATCAACATTCATGAATACTGGAAGAGGATGAATTAATCATATTAAGACATTTCTGGACAGTGGATTAAAAGGTAGTGTCTTTAGAATGAGACATCAAAGAGTTCTTTAAGTTTAATTATTAATTAAAGGAAATCTCTTGAGTCTTCCGACACGACCGGTCCTGGAAGGAATGTTGATTCAGGTTACAACATAATAAAAGAGTCATTTTAATCCAAGTTATTAGGAAAAAGATGAGTTATTGTTGTGATGAACCAAGGGGTCAGAAATCAGAGATAGTAACGCTTTGCCAGCGCTACACAACGCCACACTCAAACACTCAGAAATATTTCAATCGAATCTAATTAACAGCTTTCAGATTTGAATAGAGGATGCAGACAGACTGGGGACGTGTTATTTCATATCTAAAGTTGTGAAACTGAAGGAAGGCTGGGGGCGTTTCTAAGAGTCTGCAGTTACAGCAGAGTCAAGAAGCAGGACTCGTGTTACAGATCAGCTTTCACAACTTCCTGTCACCTGAAAGTTTGTGAATGAATGCAGTCAGCAGCTTTAACAACAGTGAAAAGGCTTTACTCTTACCCAGTACAGATTTAGTGTGTTGAACCTTGTGGACCTCATGTGTATTTATCCTGCTGGAGATTTTGTGAAGGACCAACCATTTCTTACGTGGCCCGTTGGTCTAGGGGTATGATTCTCGCTTTGGATACGAGAGGTCCAGGGTTCTAATCCCGGCCGAGCCCCACGCATATTCAAGAAAGCAATGCATGGCCATGTCCTTCCACAGTAACAATAACAAAGAAACAGATTTGGATATGGTAAGACAGTGCTACTTTGCAGTAAACCATTCTTGAAATTGACAACAGCTGCAAAAGCCTTTCATTGTAGCATTTGCATTGCTATGGACTAAATCTTTTAATTCACACAAATGGTTATAGGAAATATGTCAACAATTGACACTTTTTAGGTGATTTGGAATAATGTCTAGGGATATTGTGCTTACGTTGGGTGTGACAGGTCCAGGGTTTTGATCTTGGACAATCATTCAAATGAACTCTTGCAGTCTTTTTGATCAAAGAACACAATCGAAATATTGAGTATAATTTGCACACTTGTAAGTACAAGATTGGGAAATTTTGAACTAACCCTCAAACACTTGACATTGATTTGAATTCCAATCCAATCCAACTTTATTTATATAGCACTTTAAACAACCAGTACAGGCCCAAAGTGCTGCACAATAAAACAAGATAAAAACAAAACAACAGAAAAGGTAAAAGACAAAAAAGGGACTAAAACACACATAATACATAAAAACAGCCGTATGATAAAATACAAAGGATAAAATCAAAAACTAAAACCAAGACACTAAAATCATCACCTAGCTATACGCCAAGGAGAAGAGATGAGTCTTCAAGAGTGATTTAAAGTGACTCAGAGAAGAGGCCTGTCTGATGACCACGGGCAGGTCATTGAATTCAACCTGCCCATTACATGGATATTGAGATATTTAACCAGGCTTAAACTGCAATGCAAATGCTGACCTAAATTTGTTCTTGCCTGCCCCATTGAACATTTCAGTATCTGGTACACCTTGTGAACCTCATATGTATCTTCCTGCTGGAAATGTTTTCAAGGAGCAAACTGTGTTGAATTGGCTCGTTGGTCTAGGAGTATGATTCTTGCTTAGGGTGCAAGAGGTCCAGGGTTCAAATCCTGGATGAGCCCAATGTCTCTTTGTGAATGCGTTGCATAGGTAGATTCTTGAGAAGCAATGGTCAACATGAAAGATGTGTCATAGGCATTTAAGCAGATGGCCAGTCAGTGCTTCTTGTCAGAAAGACTTTCTTGCCTTTAACTTTTGCAGAAGTATCCTTTCAGTATGTAAACGCTACTGTCTTGGACTAAGCTTCTTTATTAATATTAAATGATAAGGGGAAATATGTCAACAATTGACATGGTTTAGGTGACTTGCTGGAAGGTACAGAAGTATTGTTCTCACATTTGATGTGAACGATCCTGGCTGTAGATCTTGGGAAAATCTTCAATTATTGTCCTGATGTCTTTTTATAAAAGAACACAATAGATAACTTGTGTATAATTTGCAAACTTGAAAGTACATATTTGGAACATATTGAAATAACCTTGAAACATTTGACATAGTTATTGATTGAACCTCCTCATTACTAAAATATCTAGATACTTAACCAAGCTTCAACTGCAACGCAAGTGCTGACCTAAGGTTGTTCTTGCACACCCTGTTCAAACTTTATTTAAAAAAAACAACCCACAAAACACACAAAAATATTGTGCAAAATAACAATAACTTTACAAACACAGTTCATAAATATAAACAGGCCCAATAATAAAAACTACTAAAGCTGACTCAACCAGAATTAAAAGCCAATCAGAAACTATGTGAGATTTAAACGTTCTAGTAGTCTGCTCCTAAGGCTCAATCACCGCCAGACTCCAGCCTGGTCCTGGGACATCCAGCTGATCTGCTGACCTTGCTGGAGTATAAATATTTAGCAAATCTCCAATATAGTGAGGAGCAAGTCTATCAAGTAATTTAATAACAAACTATATTTGAAAAATCAATCCTACAATGCACCGGGAGCCAGTGAAGACAGAGAGGGTGTGAAGACAGCGAAGAGAATGATCAGCTCCAAAGTAGACTGAGATGTAACAGTCCAGGTGTGAGGAGATTCTAGATCATTTGGTAGGAGATACTCTTTGACCTTGGCAATAAGCCTAAGCTGGTTAAAGCTGAATTTTATCATGGAATTCATTTGCTTTTTTATTTTAAAAGCACTATTAAAAATCACAGGTAGATCAGAACGTCATCAGCACAACAATGAACAGCAGCGTTATGCTTTTTAGAGAGGAAACAGATACAACAAAAACAGCAAGAGGCCGAAGATGTAACCCTGAGGGACACTGATAGTGAGGGGCGCTGTAGGTGAGGAGAATTCACCTGGAGTTCTGGACTGAGAAGCTCCAATCAGTCATAGGAGCTGTCCCTGTGATGCCAACACACTGCTCTGAGCGTGGGAGCAGGATCACATGATCCACCATGTCAAACAGGTCAGGGAGCACCCAGACACCAGAGTCGACCATAAGCAGGAAGTCATTAGTGACCAACAGAAGAGCTGTTTCTGTACTGTGGTGGGCTCTGAAACCGATTGAAACTATTCATGAAGCTCAATGGAAGCTTGGTGCGATTGTAACTGATTCAAAAACACTTTTTCTAATTTTGGACAGGAAAGGCAATTTAGAAATTTGTCTAAATTAGATAAAACAAGCTTTAGTTTTAACAAAAATCTTCTGAAGTGAAGTTCTGTGGAAAGTTTATGATGAATTAATGTTTATCTGTCATAGAAAGCTCTGTGAATGACTTCAGTTTGAAGAATAATAGATTAGTTCTGATGAGCAAACATCTCAGACCATTAGTCTCAAAGATTTCACAGCAGTTGGAGCAGATACTGTTTTATGATCTTTTCATTGGTATAAATTTCATAGCTAATTAAACAAAAACTATCAAATTCCAACCAGAAGACCTACAGCTAAAAACTGTTGTTTGAAACTACTCCTTTTTGAAAAACTGTTTTAATTAATAGTCCAAAAGCGTGTTTGTTTTTATGTTCGTGATGTCCTACTAAAACCAAATAGGTGATATTAAAAATTTGCAACAAGCAAAGGCTCTGCTTTAAGGAGATTAAAGTGGTTTTAACATGACACAAATAGTAACGGTTGATCCTACCCTGCAAGTTTTCATGCTCAAATCTGATGTTTTTGCAGAGATACAATTGTGATTCTGTCTCTGCTGGCTCAGAATTGTGCAGTCTGTCAGTCTTCAGTGATGTCAAAGTCAGATGCAACCATTCAGACTGAGGTCAGTAAAACATCAGGACATCTCTCTGGTTTAGAATGAATGTGATTTGAAATAATCGGATTTGAAAAGATCAAACATGGGTCACAATGGGCTAAAAAAAAGTCAGATTCAGGTCAATTTTGACAGGGTTTAGGGGGAGAGGATCCAGAATCAAGGGGAAGGAGACAGGACTAGAATTAAAAACACTTCAATACAGAAAACAAACACTGTGGCTGTGGCAGCGAAATTCAAACACTTAACTAAGACCGCTAACAGGAGCTCTGGGAGAAAAGAGACACAGGACTTACAGATAGGTGACAAATAACATGAGGACACTGACAAGGATTTGAGTGAATGAACTGGGGCAGTAGTGTTTATGTTGTGTTGGTAATCAGAGGGATGAGGAGCAGCTGGGTGACTGGATCAGAATGTAACAGTGAAGTGGCAGGTGGACCCAAGGTGCAGGTGAGAACGGAGGAGCAGGAGGCGTCAGATGAACTTAAAAGTATTTATTTTAAACTGAGGACTAGACTGATAACTAAAACAGGGCAGCAGGCTTGGCACAACAAAACTGAGCAGACAATCCAACAACAAGACAGGATGCATGAGGGCTTAATTACAGAGGAGGAGCTAATCAAGGGAACAAGACACACCCGAGGAGCATTAACAAAAACAATGGAACTAATTAGACACACAGGGCAGGACAAGAACATGAAGAAACAATCAAAACCTGATCAAGAACTAAACAGAGGACTGACTAAACCAAAACATGATCAAAGACAAAACAAGGACCACAACATGAACCAAACAAGACAGAGGATGAAGACTACCTACTGGGAGGGGTAACAAGACAGACGCATGGAACACAGGGGAAACTAAACTGACATGAACTAAAGACCTGAACCATAACATGACATAAATAAAGGAAAAACAGATAACACAAAACATAAACCCTAACTGAAACAAATAAACCTAAATCATGCCACAGAATGAGGAGCAGGTGTGCAGAGAGACAGGAGGAGAGTCAGGAGAAGACAGGGAAGTAAACAGAGGCCAAACCTAAACTAACTGAACACAAAGGGGCACAGATCACAACGTTAGTCTGCAGTGTGACATAGCTTTAGACTAGCCATTAGCTCATTTATGCAGTCAGAATCAAAATGTTTCTCCAAACTGAGGTTATTCATAGAGTTATTTACAACAAGTGTGACAATTATTCAGAAAAATTTCACAAAAACACACTTCAATCTGAAGTTTTCCTTTAAGCCTCCTTTGTGGGTCAGAAGATGATGTGACCATTTACTATCTCTAAACGTTGAGATCTTCTTGTTCCTGCTCACTCTTTTCTCTTTTGTAGTAAATGATAGGTGAGGCCAGGCAGCTTTTCATCTGCCTGGTGAAGTTTCCAAGTATCAAGTACAACTCACAAAGTTCTCATTTTTACTTTATTCAAAACAACAGTACTTTGTGATTCATATTCAAATAAAGTTATCATTTTAAAAGTTACTTTGGTTTATTTTATTTTATTCAGGCAAAACTCACATGTTTTTCTCCCAGGCAGGTGTTAGAGGTTTTAATCTATCTTTATATAATTCCATATGAGATCTATTGCAAATGCTTTCAGTTGATTCAAAACAACACAAAACGTGACATTTGTGATTTTTCACGTCTTTAGTTTTAAACTGATTTCTATCTAAACTGACATAAGTGCCAAATTATGGGAAAATAAGTTCTGGCTGTTTGTCATTCAGGTTTGAATATTTTGCAGTAAAGTATATGGACATTTTTCTTAATAAAATAAAAGCATCTATTAATACAGATTAGTCAGCCTTTTAGAGAAGCCATATAGTTAATTATCATAAATGAACAATAAGAAAGGACCCAGAACAGACTATTGACGTGTCTTCACTCGCAGATCATTTTTCTTTTACATTTTATTTCCACCTCATTAACTTTATCTTTCGCTCCTATAAAACGGGGTTACACAAAGCGAATTGTTCATAAAGAACGAGGAGAGAGAAAGGAACACATAAGCCTGGCTCTGTTTTGTCATTCTTTTCTTGAATCTATTGTTTGAAACGGTTCTTTAAATAAAAGCCGGGTTAATTAAGGTGTCAGCGCTAAAGGGTGGAAAATAATAACCGACTTTAAAGAACAAGCTGGTATTTACATATTAAAGTTTGTCCAAATTTTAAAAGGTCAATCAAAGCTTGAGAATAAGTAATGAAACACTGCTCATGTGAATTTAGCAGACTGTGAAGCTTGTTAATTTGATTCTGCCTGTGATATTAACATGTGCTGTTTTTAATCCATCCTGAGGTGAAATTAGAATTTGTCCACATTGACCGGACTGGAGAAAACTTCATTGTGGCAGCAGATTACCACGAGAGGAAAATCACGACAGAATCCCAAATTCACACCTCAGATCTCAAAGTTTCTGAGTAATAGACGTGACAACGAAACCGCCCATTAAACTTTGACCAAACATATGTGTAGGTGCAATTCTGTGTCCCCTGGGTGCCTTTAGAGAGGGTGACTAGCTTGGCCTGTGTTCCCAGTCAGGGGCTAAGCTTGAGTAATTTGCAGCCTTAGAACAGTGAGTGAAGCCGGTCCCACTATGTGGCTTCTTCAGGGCCTCGCAGGGCCACGATAATGAGGGAGGTTGCCTCATTAAAAGCAATAAGGCTTGCACACAAAAGAACCTGACATCAAAAGCCTTCACGGTACCTTTAGTATGCCTCTGCACACATGTTGACCACAGCTCCAGCAGCAGCATATTAAAGCCACACAACAGATGCCTCTGCTGCGGCGCCTACTCTTTGTTGCACTGCTGTGCATGTACATTTTTCATGAATTTGTTAGCTAGAAAATAAAGATTTATTCAGAACGTTGTTTTCAGTGGATCAGATTATGTTAATCAGATTGGAGTCTGATCACACAACTTTTGGGTTAATCATAGGACTTGGAGGAGATGGACCCCCAGAAAATCAGTGTTTGGGTGTTTTTTCATTCCACTTTTCTAACTGGTTTGACATGAGATGTTTGTAATCTCTGTATACCTACAAAACCTCATGACTTGTCCTAAATATGCAAAAATCACTGACATTGTTGCACCATCAGGTAATGTTTGCAGTTTTGGTAAATAAAAATTCCTCTTGAAAAAATACCCAATTCATTCACCTTCAAAAGTAAAAGACATTTGTTTATGTCCATTTTACATTTTCCCTTTAGAACAGTCAGGCATCTGTATGACTTGAACTCATAACTCAGGAAAAGGTTCCAAACTGACTTAACAAACTAAGAAGGGCTTATCAGGTCCCAGACCTCTCTGGGAGGAGTTTGGACTTGTCTCCCTTCTTTAAAAGAGAAGGCGTCCTTGTTCAATTCCCAGGAGTAATCCGACTGGTCCTCTGGGAAAAGAAGGGCAATGAAATCCACAATTCAAGGCAGGTTAGTCAGAAAACAGTCCAAGATTATAGAGAATACAAGGAGAGCTGCAACATCCAGAATCTGCAACACAGCTGCAGGATCAATAATCCAGGTAAAGGTTAAAAAAAAAAAACTGTTACGAACCGTACCAGCAGGGTAAACGCTGAGGCAATGGTCAGGAACATGAAGGAACAAAAGCTGGCTTGAAAGCTAAAATAAACAAGGCAACAGGAGGAGTATTTACCTTTATGTCATAGAGTCAATCTGCTCTGTCATAGGAAGGCATTGAAATCCACCGTTCTATCTGCCTAAACAGAACAGGACAGGTTAAAAAGTTCACAAAACTCAGCTGGCATTTAGCTATCAGTCTGTTAGGAGTCACTTTCACTTTTATAGGTGAAAAAAAAATATCTTCCTATTAAAATGCTTCCACTTTGTACTGCACACTATGGACTTTCCACATCAATACATGGTTTCAAGGTGAGCTGAGATAAGCTTCAGTGAGTCTGTCACTGCAAAAAAATCCAAGCTTCTCAGATCTTTGGGACGAGACGATGTAGATAAGCAGAAGCATTTCATTCAGGCATGAAACAGTTTTCACTTTTAGATGGAAATACAGCAAGAGGGGGAGAGAGATAAAGAATGGAAGTGACAGAAAGAGGAAGAAGGGACAGGAAATGTGAATGAGTCATCATCCTGAACACAGAAACGTTCTTTTGTTTGGGAGGAGATGAGTCATAATGGATTCATGTAAAATGCTGTCTCTGACATTTTCCTTTTGGTCATAGCATCGTACCGTATACCTGATGAAACTGGTTCACTATCGTTTAGGTTTGGAAAGATCTCAATTTTGACCTTTTCTCTCTGTTTTTTTTTTTTTTTTGTAGAATGTCAGGAATTTAGAAAATAAGCAGAAAAGAGACAGCGGTGATGAAAACATCCAAATGGGGTGTTTTGTGTTTTCAGCACCAGTGTGTTCAAGTCTTTGGACTTCTGAGACAAATCAACAGAAACACAGTTGGTTAAATGTTCTGCTGCTGTCACATCATGACTGTGTGTTTATTTGTTACAGGATTGCTGTGAGAAAATTCTTCATCCTCTCACAGTGCAGGTGTATCAAAGTCGATGTCACTTATACCAGAATATGAAGGAACAGCCCCACGCTGGCTTCTGTTTTTAGACAAATGTTCATAGTTTAATGATCTGTTTTAATAGAAATTAATTTTTCAATGTATTTTATTTTGAGTTTTTCAGAAAACATGTGGTGCTGCAGCCCAGATCTAACCACTGATGATAAACAAAAAAAAAAAAAAAAAAAACAAAAAAAAAAAAAAAGGATCACCTGCAAAAACACATCAAAAAGTCAATGTTATTACAAAAACCTCCTTTTGCATTCATCAAACAGAAGGATGTAAAGTTGGGTTCAGTCCAGAACTGGGTGCTAAAGGGTTCAAATGAGTGCAGAGTGGTTGGAAATGAGTGAATGAACCCGTGGCAGTCAGACAGCCTCATCATGTTCCCAAAACCCTTGGATACAAATTGACTGAAACTACAAAAGTGGCAGAGGGACAAATTGACCTGGAGTGAATGTCAAACAGACTCCAAGACATTTTCTACTTAAAACAATAAAAATAGCTTTATTTCATGAGTCAGCTGTGAAGAAGGAAGCAGCTCTTAGAAGCAGACCTTTGGAGTGAATGATCAGAGCCAGAGGCTGCCTGGGAGCTGGAGCCACTGGTTTTTGGGGTGTTTGGTCATGTTAGGGTGCAGACACAGCACTCAAACAGAAAGAGGAAAAGTGAGATGCACTTTAAATTTCATTTGTTGTAGTTTTCTGTTTCAAGTTAAAGCTCCTATGTGGAGAATTTTTTTTAATGTATCTGAATTGTCAAAATGTTTTAAATGATATTTCATGTACCAAAAAACTAAATGTTTTTCATTGTTTTCTTGATGTGAATTTTAAATGGTTAAAGGATCCTGATCTAGGCTTTGGGCTTTCTGAAGGTCTGTAGAAGTTTATTTATTTATTTTGGCCTTTGACAGCTTTTAAATGTCTAATTCTTTTGTTTATTCATAACGGTAAATAAAGAAAAATGTCCGGTTTAAAATGTTACAGCAAACAAACAAAATCTTAGAGTCTTGTCTTTAAGAGATGAGAACAAATGCAGTTAAAACTTGAACTGAGAGATTCTTCATCTTTCAACTGATCATCTGCTGGATGATAAGTCTTAGTATAATAGTTATTTACTGCTATGTATATTCATTTACAGGACACTTTTATCCAGAGTAACTTACATTTGTGACCTTTCAAGCATGCTGTGATCTGTGAGGGAAACCTGAGTACCCGTTGCCAGGATTCAAACCTGCAACCTTTTTGCTATGAGGCAACAGTAACCAACATTTACATGTTGGAGCTCTAATTCTCTTTCGTTATAGTTTATGTGTGTTTCCCAGATTCAGCTAAAAAAAATGGAAATAAGTGATGTTTTCAAATGGGTTTTTATAAGTTATGTGTTGATTCAACGCTGATTCATCCATTGAGTTTAGAAGCCTTTTAATGCCTGAAAGAGTCAGAGTCAAAGGTCGGCATTTTAACAACAACAACATCAACAACAACAACAACATTTCTCTAAACCCAAATCAGGTACAAGGAATAAAATTGAGAAAAAAAGCCTAAAGAAGGCCTTGATTTTACTATTTTATATACGTGTGTGTGTGTGTGTGTGTGTGCGTGTGTGTGTGTGTGTGTGTGTGTGTGTGTGTGTGTGTGTGTGTGTGTGTGTGTGTGTGTGTGTGTGTGTGTGTGTGTGTGTGTGTGTGTAATTTTTTTCCCTATATTTTCTAATCTGTCTTTCTGTCCTGCCACTGAAGAACATTATTATTATACGCAGTAATATTTAGGTGAGTGCTTGATTTAGAAGTTTTTGTGACATTGAGCTGGCAGTAGGTGGATTAGTACCAAATATACAGAACAAACATGTTGAAATGAGAGGGTAGAAAAACTCAGTAGGAGGACAGAACCCACAATTCATCTAACTTTCAGAAACAATCAGTGTCATATCAATTTTTTAAACCTACTGTACCTGCATATGCTAATACAGACATCTGTTTGACACATACTTCCTGCCTGCTCTTCATCTGACTCATCATTAAGGATGTAGCTGGCACAGCAGTCTGTCAGGTCCTATAAGATGATATGGTCCTCAGAGCGTTGCATTCAAATCATGACATCAAAATCCACAGTCTACTGAAGCAATGACAAAAACATTTCTCTGTTTTCTTAAGATTCCTTTTAAATGCCTGTGAAGGAAGATGTAAAGTCTCTGTTTTACAGAACTGGGCCTGCAGGTCAGTATTCTCTCTCTGCTCTGGGCAGAAGGCTCTGTCAGTTGTTCAAACCCACATTTTTAACTGGGTCATGCTGTTTTTGGTTGCAGGATCTAATAGCAACTTTTAGGCCACAAACACAAAAGTTTAATCAGTAAAAAAGCAGATATTGCTGTCTTTTTTTAGCAGAGGTCATTAATTTAGTAGCAAAAAGCTGATACAGAAGAAGGACTTGGATGCAACCTGAGTCTCCTTATTTTAGAGCAAATCTCTGTTTAGTCTTTGAAGCATCAATTCAAGTTGAAAAAAGTTGATTATTTGTGTTATTTTTGTGTGCGACTAGGAGTCGTTACACAAAAATGAGGTTAAATCTACAACAACAACAAAATGGAGCACACTGTTTTTTGTATTGTTGACACATTTGTTTTTGTAAAAACTGAATGTGAGACGATGTTTTGAATCATCATCATGATGTAAAACTATTTTCGGCCTTCATGAGGTAAATAAGAAGGTAAAGGTCATATGAGGTCATGTCAAACATCTGAGGAGAAAGAGAGATCTTCACATTCTGATCACGCTGCCTCCTCTTCCTCCACCTCAGAGATGTCCTTGTCATCATTTATTACTCTGTAGGCGATGAAGACGGGAAAGCAACAGGACATTAGAGTGGACCCCCACGCTGTGGATGCTCCTTCTGGCAAATATTCATCTTTTTAAAGTGTCTTTAGATGAATAATTCCTAGGGACAAATCCAGTCAGAGAGCTGATATGTCATTCATTAAACACTGAAAAACATTCCCTTCACACTGAGAAAACCAGTCAAATAAACTGAGAGCACATTTTATTTAACACAAAACAAAGTGACTTCAGTACGGCCAGAATAATACACACATCATGGGCGGTGTGTAGCTCAATTGGTAAAGGGTCGCAGGTTCGATCCCAGCTACGGCTGGGTTACCTTGTCGTTGTGGTAAGACACTTCACCCACCATGCCTACTGGTGGTTGTCGGAGGGTCCTGGTGGGCGCCGGTGCATGGCACCCCCACCTCTGTCAGTGTGACCCAGAGCAGCTGAGGCTACAATGTAATCACCACCAGTGTGTGAATGTGTGTGTGAGTGGGTGAATGACTGTTGTGTTGTGCAGCGCTTTGGGGAGTGTAGAAGACTCTAGAGAGAGGTCTATAAATACAGACCATTTACCATCATGTCTGTTGACTTATTGAGATGTTAGAATGTCTGTTTTATGAATAACTAAATCATAAAATATTAAATACAAATAAGTACAAATTGTTTTCAAGTTGCATTATTTTTTAAATTCATATTTAAAAACCTAAACCGCTAATATGAGCATGATGTAAAATTAGGTTATCTGAAGAGATTTGCTAAGCTTATAACTGATACTTTTGTCACATTAGTTTACACGGGGGGGGGGGGTCTAGACACAGGTTTGATGAACAACTCACCACATAGCCTCAAAAAAGCTGAAAAGGCAGGAGATAACGATTTCTAAAATATATGAAACATTCAAAATTACCTAGGAGACATTAATTTGAGATCTGAGAGAAGAAATAACATTTAGCCGACTCTGAAACATGTTGACAAGCTGTGATAAAAACAAGAAAGACTGACCATTGTGCATGTTTTGAATAATTTAAATATTTTTCCTTCAAAATCCTCAAACCTTTTAGAGAAACCAGTTACTGAAATAAACAAGGAATTTGCCATATTTATCTTGATGCCTGTCAGAATCAGGTCATCTTTATTTACTTCTTGCAGAAACTTTTCCAAAGCTCTTTAGACAACTCTGCCTCAGTCTATATTTTGTGCATCCAAACGCTATGAACAGCACTTTTTTTTTTCTTTCACCACTGACCATACAGAGCATGACCACTAACCTCCCCCTTGCAGGAAAAGCCATCAAATCACATAAAACACATTAGCAGAAATCCCTGCTTGTGGCTTAAAGATTTTCCACACAGAGTGAACTCGTCCTCCATAACATGAAAGATACAAAACCTTGGGATGTAGCCTGAGAAATCAGCCCTCCTCTCAAAGGTTAACACCGCGTGTGAATTAAGAGCATTAGAACAAAGTCCTGGGGATGAATGAAGGAACTCGTTTCCCCACGAGTTATAGTAGCGGGCTTTGTAGTAGAGTCACAGGGATAAATTGGAAGTGGAAGCCTTCCCCAGAGAATAAATAGAAAATAAGGAAGATTTAATGGAGTGGCTGCCCTTTCTGAACTTCTCCACCTAATAGGGTGGTTATTAACATGATGGCTCTTTGTTCACTGCTGTTCAGAAGGGCTGGATGGTGTGTCTTCTCCTTCTGAGAATTTTTCCATTTCTCACTTCATAGGAAGGGAGATAAAAAAAAACACAAAACAAAGGAAGAGTTGATCCTGCAGCAGAGAGTGGCCATGTGAGGATAAAAAATCTGAAAATTTCAGCCTTTAAATTTCCCAGGCCAAAGCTGTATCTTTAAACATGTGTTTTATTGTGTTTGCCTCGTGATAACTTGTATTCTAGTGATAACGACTCTTTGCAGGCGTGTTTCAGGCCTTGACATCTTTTCTAGGTGACCAATATTTCAAACAAATGGTGACGGGACGTCCTGATATGGAGGGAGTCTGGACATCTTGTACATTTTGTCCCCCATCAGCAGCTGCGTCAGGATGCACATAAGTGCATGCATGTGTCACACACACACCTGCGTAAACAAGGACAACAGTGAGACTGTGACTGAGCCGTGAAACTGCAAAAAAAAAAAAACTGAACGCAGCTGTGCTTTCTTGTAATCTCCTTGTGCACAGTGTTGATGGGTGCAGTCATCTGTGTTTTTGCAGTAATTAGACAGACTCATTCACTTTCAGCTTCAGCTCATAGTCACTTTCCCTTAGTTTACAACCATTATTAAAAGTTATGCAAAACTTTCTTCACAAATAAGTCTCTTGACCTTTCTTTGAGCCTTCCAAAATCAGAAACTTTAACATCATTTCCCCTCATTTTGTTTCATGTGATTATGGACAAAACTGAGATCATGAAATAATAAGTTAACACATGCAAAATAGTCATAATTAGATCTTAACAAAAGGTTCTAAAGGACACTTCTAGCTTGTACAGTATGTGCTGTAACTAAACCAGTTTATCAGAGATGAACTCACACATTTCTGCTTTAAACTAAAACAGCAACAAACAGCATTCTAAAAGTATCGGGCTTCATTCTGGACTCTTAAGTTTGATATTAACCTCTGACATTTGATTTGATTCCCCTCTGAGTTTGGGTTTAGGTGCTTGGTTAGGTTTAGGAATTAAAGATACTTGGTTAGAAAACTTCAGGAGGGAGGTATAAGTGAGCCATAAAACTTTTGTCATCATTCATTTCTAACTGACAAGTCATACATTACCTGGGTTGTTTCCACAGGAGACTTCACTTCTTCATACGAGTCCTAGAGGCTGATGGATTGTGGGAAATTAAAGATTCTGGGTAGTTACTGCACTTTATGAAGATATGGCCCTTCGTATTCTCTTCATAATCCTTAAATGTTATTTTCATGTTTTTGTTAAAGAACATCCGCCTATTTTCAATATTCCTTCAATTTTCACTTACTTATCCACAGTGCTGACACAGCAGGTTTATGACGGGCATCCGCAATTAGCCAGGAAGGTTATACAGTCCATCCAACCAAATTTTGGGATCTCTAACTAGTAGAACATGTCCACAAACCTTCAAAGGGAGGTGGCTGGAATACATTCTATTAGAATAGAATAGACTTTTATTGTCATTGTATTGGAGTGTAATGAAATTGGGGCTGCTCCCACGAAAACAGTAAACACATCCATCATGAATAAAAGATGAAAAAAGTAAACACCATTCGGGTTCAGGTTGGGTAGGCTGTTCCTCTCAGTCACGCCACTCCAGGTCATGATGTCATTGCCAACATGTGTATTGGAGACTCCCAGCAGGACTATGGAGTCCCCAGTTGGAGCACTCGTCCCTGAGCCTCTGAAACTAGTGGGTGCTCTTAGCTGCTGTTTGTTCCATAAACGCAAACAGTCAGGACCCGTTCCTGAAGGCACAGAGAAGCTCATCCCTCAGGATAAATCCCAGCATACAGGCAGAGGCTCTTTGGGTATAAAAAATAGCTACCCCTGACCCTGACCCATCACTTCTCACCTGGAGCAACTCCAGTGAAGCAAATGGTCCAGGTCCTCAAGGTCTTGGGATCCAGAGCCAGTTCTAGTGTTGAGGTGAGTCCAACTATATTTGGCCAGTATTGCTCAACCTCTTTCACAAGCTCACACTCCGTCCCTGCTAGAAAGGTGTTCAGGAATCAGAGCACCAACGTTCCCTGCTTCCAATCCACAATGCACCAGATCCTTTATGCTCTCCTGCAGGTGGTGGGTCCACAGGTGGATGAGCCCATGCAACTGGCTCAGGCTAGGCCTGGCTGGGCCCCATAGGCAAAAACCTGGCCACATAAACCCCAACCCCAGGACTGGCTCCAGGGTGGGACCCCGGTCTTTGTCTTCGCCTTGGACCAATTTGCCATGGGACCATACCAGGGGCAAAGCTCAACTCTCCCCAGACAACAGAGCTCCTATAAACACTCAAATTCCTAGGTGCCAGTTCAAGGAGGAGTTTTAAAATCTCTCATTCATATATGAACACAGTCTTGTGTAAAATAGTTTTGCAAAATGTTGATGTAAAGATTTTCTGAGCTGGAACCTAAAAGAACCCACCCACCCCTCTCTAGGTCTGACTAGCATCAAACCAGGTTGTTGTTGTTGTTGAGATGGGAGTGTCTGAGGGGTGTAGGATTCCTTAAAGGGATAGAAACCATTTCATCCCAATAATAGCTCCATCAGCGCTGTTTACCTTCTATTCAGCTCTGTCAAGCCAACATTAAAGTTGCATTGAGGGGAGTTCATGTGCCGTCCTGCAACAGCTGACTGGCTCTTACGCGAGGTGTCCCAAACTTTATTTTTAGTATTGTATTTTTGGAAGACGGTCTGTATTAATAGATGTGATTAAAATTTGCATAATCTCATATAACCAAAAATAACACCTTGTGTTTGTGTAATTTTTTTTTTAAAGAAAAGATAAAACCTTGTGCAGGATTTTGTCTCTAAAGCACCAAAACAAGCAAGTCTGCTCTATGGATAAAAGCAAACGGCACAGCAGGGGGACTTGTAAATCCACTGAAACAGTACCGAGTGATGGCAAATCATTATGTCAAAACAGGAGATGGAAACACACACGCACGCACACACACACACACAAAAGAAAGCCTGATGGGAAATAAACATTTGTGGCACATCAAAGCTCCGCAGAACGAAGGACATCACAAGAGTCAGCGCTTTGAGCCACAGTGGAGAGACACATATGCCAGTGAACAACTAGATTAAAAGAAGGTCCAAAGTCAGCTATTGATCATTGCCCTGCTGGAGATTTTCTGTTTTTAGCAAAGCAGGTCTTTGATATGGCTAATAATAGAGGCAAATATTCCTCGAGTCGCATCACACACCCTCCCAAACTCCAAGCACTTTGATACGGAGCAAAAAAAAAGAAAGAAAACAAAAGGATAAAAAATGGTTTCACTGTTTTCTGCTTTTTGCAAACATATGAGTGCACAATTGGGTCAGGAGATAAGCAAGTCCCCGTGGACTCTGGACAGATGCAATCCATCTCTGGCTGTGCTTATGTCCTCCCCCGTTCTCGATTCACTCACAGGCATGCAGGGATCTGACGGAGACCTGTGGAAAAACAGCCACGCCTTTAAGCTGATCGCTGACAAGATGCCCGAATGGTAACAAGCTGCAGGAGATTTCTTTACTCTGGAATCATCATGAATGTTTGCTGCGACATATCAAATTCAAAAAGATATTCGATTCAGTGAGGTGTATTAAAAAAAACATACTTTGTCTTTAGTGCTCTTATTGATTAGTTCTAAACATTGCACAAAAATAATCAATATGTGAAAGCATCCTAAGCGCCTCTGCAGCTGCACTTTAAGTGTGGAACATAATGCATCACAATAAAAAAAGAAAAACACCACAGTGACACTGTAAACCATGTGCAGGTCAGCAGTTCAACAACGAGCCAGGTGTCTTCATGTTGGCCTGCTGCCTGGAAATAGCATTAGATCAGCAGGTCAGAGGGAGGGGCAGGTGGAGGCAGAGGATGGAAATATACGATGCGCCGGTGAACAGACATAGTGGGATTTTCATGGCAGGCGTTAATCCTAATGCCTCAGCCACAGCAGCAAAAATCATTCAGGGAGGGAGCTGAATTAAGACAGATGGCATTATAGAGAGATTGTTGCATCTGTATTATTCACCAATCAGTGTTTTCTGTGCTACTCTACATCCTGTGTTCAGCTTCATTTTCCATTATAAATAAATGTTTGTTTATTATTACTTCATATCTATTTTCTATATTAGTTTACATCTAACAAAAATAAATACATTTTATAAAACACTGTTTATCCAGTTATTATATCACAGCTGATAGTTATCTAGCAAACACAAGAACAGAGAAAATTCTTCAAAACGGTCTAAAATGTGATGCAAACATCAAAGCTAAGAAAGGTAATATACACAGCTATTTATACAAGGGTTTACACAACGTACCAACAATTTAATTATATATTTTTAATTGCTAATAACAGTTGTGTCAGGAAAGAACTTTACACCACAGGTTACGTTTTTCTGAACAAGGACGGTTCATGAGTGACTCATGACTTCATGTCAACCTACATCAATCCAGAGACAAGAAATGTAAAGTAACTATTTATTATGCATGACTGGACTGCTAGGAGACATTTCCTGTTTAAATTTATGGTGCAATCATTAGAAGACATCCATCCATCCATCCATCCATCCATCCATCCATCCATCCATCCATCCATCCATCCATCCATCCATCCATCCATCCATCCATCCATCCATCCATCCATCCACTTTCTACCTTTCTTGTGGAAGTAACACATGGAAGCCCGAGCATCCTTTCCTCCAGCAAATCTAATCTATTAAATTATTTTTGAATCCGTTTTTGCTCATTTTACGCCTAAATAAACTGCAGGGTATCAGACAACTGTTTTACATTTTTTAAATGTATTACAATAATACAAAAATAGTTGGATTTAAATTCCAGTGAAATCAGGTCTATAACTGGTGGGGAAAGTCTACAACAGCTTGATTTTATTAAAGTTTCTCTTCAGTGTCTTAAATAAGAAACCCATTGTAGAGATCCGTATCCATCATCTGGATTAAAATGCAGTGTTAAGACTTTACACCCAAGAATACACATACACACAGTGAAAAAAACCATCTGTCACTTCAGCGGTCTGCTTATCAGGCCCAACCATGCCGACTCTCTCCCTGTGAGAACAAAGACGGCAGCAGATGAGTTTGTTGATAGCCACGATGCTCCAGCCTCAATGCCTCACACTCAGAGACCTGTGAGTGGTGACAACCAGGGTCCTGACAAGCAAAAACACAATCCAGGATTTGTTTCAATTAGTGTTACTGATCACCACCCACAGTCTTGCTTCCACACACTTTCTCCTTCTGCCCCCACACTTTGCAAAACGGACCTCTTAAAGCCACCCCCCCCCCCCCCCCCCCTCTGTAGTTTTCACTTCATGCTCACTGTGCCGAAACATGATGAACCATTCAACCCTATGGGAATTTCTCCTCCCAGCTTGCTAGCGTCAGCTACATCTGTCTGCCAGCCAGAATCCTTCCAGCAGCAGCAGCAGCAGCAGCAGCGACTTGGCTCAGACATCAGGCTGCCTCTCAGTGACATTCTGCTTCAACTTGCCTGAGAGGCAGCATCGTTTTTCTCTGCTCTGATCACACTGGGAGGGAAAGTTCTCTCCTGTTTTCTTTCTTTGGCTCCTGAGCAGAATAGTCTTTAATTTATGAATGACAGCCGAGAGCTGCTTTGCAACTTGAGGATACTTTTCTCATTTGGACAAATGGAGCTGGGCGGGGAGTGATGCTCTTCTGATGCAGGGGTGCCCAGCTCCTTCTGGTGTCCACTCTGTCCTCCATCCTCTTCCTCCTCAGCCTCTTTTATTCAGACTGGATCTCTCTGCCGTGCGAGAGGTCAAGTCAGCAGGATGTCTTCTCCACCAGACTTCTCTTCAGCCGTGTTGTGATCGTGTTCCTCGATGCCACACTTAACCCAAAGGCTTCCCAGGCAAAACAAAGGGATTAACAATGAACTCTGCTCCCCCTGAGAGACAGCATTCAGCTAAACAGGAGCCTGAGACCCAATCAAACTCAATTGTAAGTACGCTTATCTTCGTTTTTCATTCAGGTTTGAGAAAAACGCGATTGCATGTCGAGTTTTTGATGAATGCACAAAAAATGACCTGGATTTGAAGGGAGAAGATGTTTGAAGAGGAGTATATCTGAGAAGTCGCAGCATGTATTTTTAATGAAGCCTTTTACTCTAATGAACACAACAGAAGACGTGCATGAACTATTCTCAACCAGTCAGAGTCCAGAACTGATGACTTACTTGCAAACATTTCACTTTTCATCAATTCTATAAATCACAACTTTACAATAATGTATCAGATTTACCCCCCCCCCCCCTTTAATGTCACACCTGCTGCTGTAACCTTCCTCCACCTCGCACATATTTCTGCAAAGACATAATCGGTCACTAACACACCCAGTCTTCCTTTCACTGACTCTATTTTTGCACCTTATTTAACTTCATGCTGAATCTCAAAGTGTTTTTATTTATTTCTTCTTTCTTTTCTTTTTTTTTTTTTTTTGCAGTTCAAAAGCAATCAATATTTTCCTAAACTGCAGGGTCTTTCGTCCCTTCCTCTCCTCTTTCCTTTTTTTTTTTGGATTAACTGGAATGACAATACAGAGGGGGATTAAGCAGTGAAGCGTGATTTTAACGAGTCCCTACAGCCCCCACGGATCTTTTGAGGTGTTACAGCGAATGTAAAAAGGTTCTGGTTGTCCTAAAAAACAACCCTGGAAGTAGATGTCACACAACAGTAATGGTTTGGTGGGTCTGAAAACCCAGTCACCAGACTGTGGATGAGTCAAACAGAAGAATGTGGAGCCCAACGTGTTTGTGTGTGATTTAACGCGTACCACTGGTTGGTTTTTAATAGCTTTTGTTTTGCAGACAAACATTTTATCAGCTTAGAGAAAATTAGGCCAGCTGAAATGACAATGAAGGCAAACTCAAATTTAAAAGACGTTTCGCACAAAAGCACAAATGAGTTTAGCCATTACCCAGATGATGAGGCAATAATGAAACGTTGCAGTCGCTCAGAAAACAAAACTCTCACAGGCTTTGTGTGTTTTATTTTATTTCCTTCAGCAGCTGCCAAATCCACTGTGGCTGCTATAAGCGGATCATAATATTCATCTAATGATCGTATTCATCATCTCTCATAAGAGGAGAGATCTAATTTGCTAGAAACGGGAAAACAAAAGCTTTTCCTTTTTAAATGTGTTCACCTCACCTGATTTCATCTAAATATACTCTCCCTCTGATCAGCCTTGGTTTGGTTCATCCTTCTGCCTCTAGCACTAATATTTGAGCAGTGTTTTGTGCCTCTAATCTTTTTTTCCCTCTGTCACTGCCTGATACATAAATATCCTTTTTCTGAACTCTGCATGTCCTGGGATTTTAACCATGGGTCAGTGCGCTGACTACAGGAGACTCTAACTATCGTGCCAAGGAGCTCTGGGCTGATTTGCACATCATTCATGCTCATCACACACACACACACACATATGTTGTCTTTTGGCTTTGACTCGCCTCTCTGTTCTTCTGATGTTCACTTCCAATCTTTCCCTTGAGTTTACAGGATTCTGGCTTTCTTGCGGTGCAGATGAGTTGTGTTGCGACTAAAGGAGTGTGTAATAGAAGGTTACTGATGACTGTGGGGCATGACAAGGGCCATTGTACGCTACAACAGAATGGGGGCGACGATGGCCAGGTGCCAAAGAATCTGAAGCCAGCTTTCAGCACCCAGCATGGACACTCAGGACAGATTTGTGCTTCACAACCTGTCCTCACTCACCAACTGGGCACCATTAACTATGGGATCAATGACCATTACTTATGCATACAGAGCTATTTCAAAGGGAAACCTGATACTCTCTGGATGTATAGGTAATGAGGGAGACTCGGTTTCCTTTTTGCAAGGCCAATGATATTTATATGCACCAATGTTTGCAACGGATTTCCAACAAGATCTTCTAAAGTGGAATAAAATTGTATGAATGTGGATGCAATATTTTTATTTTATCTTCTCCCCTTTTCCCTTCTAAGGCAGAGTCAAAGTTTTTCCCTTCATTTGATAAATATATAACAGCATGTATGAGAAGTCCAAAAAACAGGTCCCAACAAACCATTTCTAGTATTTATCCTGATGCAGAGTTCACACTGAGTTCTAAATGTACCATTAAAATGTTTCCTGCACCAGTGTGGAGGCCATTAGCCGGCCTTCGCTGTTCTACCTCCTGACCCCACAAGCTGTTTCTTGTGAAATAGTGTGTGTCCTATCACACATGTGTATACAAGCTGTAGCTGTCAACATCAGTTTAGTTTTTATGGCACCAAACATACTTTTATTTTTAAAAACATTTTGTTTAAAAGCAGTTCTTTTACTGTAATGTTGATTGTGAAACTTCCCTAAAATTCTGTTTCCAGCTCTAATGTGAACATTTAGAAAGCTTGACAAACATTATGCCATATCAGGAAAATTATAGATACTTTTAAAGTAAACCTTTAAAAACGTAAATAAAGCTTGTTCATAAAGGAATTTACTAATATGGTCTCATTACAGAACAATTCAATGTGAAGTTAAAGACAGAAAAAGAAACATTCCAACCAGTTTAACTTGAGAAAACAGAAACATTTGTCTATTTTACTTCAAAAGGATTAAAAAAAATCCATCCCCAAAATAAAGCTGTTGTTGGATGATAATCTGAAATGCTTCACTCTTTGTTGGCAAAAGACTCCAATTAGTAATTTTTAAAATATTCACATTCCTTTGTAGTACAGAGACAAAACAGCAGCAGCAGGACTGTTCAGTTGAACCTCTTGACTGATTATTCATTGTTTGCCAGAGGTTTCAGCATGTTCTTGTGATCTATGGTTCTGTAAAGAATAAAAAAAACTATGTGATGCATTGGTACGTCTGTGGTGCTGTCCGTGGTGCTGAATGGGATAAACAGGCATGTTGTTTCACCTTTTCTGTGAGACTCATCTGTCAGTTTCATCTTGGATAAAGTATTTTCATGCAAACACATTGTGAATTTCATAAAATCATAATTAATATGACATTTTTAACAAATAGGTCTGTTGTTGTGAAATATAGACATGATATCGACATTGGCATCTAAAACTGTGTTTTCTCTCAAATCCAGTAAAAAAATTACAAATATATTCTCTCCACTGAATGACAACTCCCAGCATGACACACTACACTGTGCTAGGATGTTATTTGTGTTGGCTTTGAGCTGCCACTGGAGCTTCAGGTTAGCAAGCAAAGAGGTTATCCCTGGAGTATGAGATGTGATTGCATTCAGGATATTTCACTATGAGCTGAAATGTATCAAATCAGAAGAGCTCTCAGAGTCAGAGAGCGCTTGAGACGGGCCTTCATCTCTCATGGATCGAGAGCACTTGAGATATTTTTCATATTAGAAAAGGAAAATGTGGGCTGATTTTTGACACAGTGGTATGAGCATATGAGTTAGTTTGTGTTGTGTTTTTGTATCCCAGAGTTTATTTAACTCACTTTTCTGTCCTGATTTACAATTTCCTTCTGCAGCATTTTGATTAAAACACTCCAGCCAGGCAGCTCTGTTTATGATGGAAGTGGTCGGTCAACAAAGTGCATTTGAGAGCCAATTTCCTCACCGTGGTGCTATTGAATGTGTGAAGCTATGCGGGCTGATGGAAACTCAAACATTATTATCTATGCAGAGGATTCTCTTTGTAGAGGTGAAGCTAGAAATGGTTGCTCCTTAGAGCGTCTGCACAGCCATGATGGTGGATTTACATCACTGCTTCACTGGATATTTTCAGAATTTTGGGCTTTTGGGGGGAGGGATGGGGTGTAACACACAGGATACAGATGGTGGCCTGGAAATGGTTGTAAAAGACTCATTTTAAGCAGATTGAATGACTCAACTGATAATACTGATGTCATGCTGCCCAGTTGGCTTAAGATGTCCCTTAGGAAGTGGAAATTTCACTCTGGAAAACTGGAGAAGAGTAACAGCATATTAATTTATGTGTAGGCCCAGAATAGTGCAACGCACAAAAATAAAATCATTCCCACGTGGAGGATCTTTTACATGTGGGAGGGAATGAAGCTGGTGTGTGAGAAAATCTAACTTTAAGAGGCAGATTGTTCTTCTAATATAAGTCACGTTTTCCATTGGATTTGTTTCCAAGACATACAGAATGTCCAGTTTGGCACGAATACTCTCACCCACTGTGAGAGGACCTGTGCTTTACAGCAAGCCAATTTATCATATAATAGGTAGAATTTTTACATGTAAAAAATATTATTTAGTTATTTCGAAAAACATTTAACTTTTCAGTTATCACCAAAAATATCTATATATTTTTCCAAAATCAATATTTTAACGTTGTTAGAACAAATATGGCATTTAATGTAATCTTTTTCCCTTTGAGCTCCAACATATTCTATCTATCTAAAGTAAAAATGTTGATATCTGAGAATAGAGAAATTCTTACCAGATGATACTCATATTTAAGATATCAAATGAGTCTTAAATAGATGTTAAAAAAATAAAACACTACAGGATTTTCAGTGGTCAAATAATTCTTTAGAAAGCCATTTCAGACATCAAGAAGTGGATTAATGACTAGACACAATACCAATACAAATCTACAAATAAATCATATCAAAAACTTAATGAGATGTCATTTTAACATACAACAGGTGATATAAGCAAAATATGGCTCAACAAAAAACATTTTAAAGGTGTTTTATATGGGACAAAAGCTCTTCTAGATGTCAGACTTGTTTTCAGCTACAAAGAACTAAATTATGTATATCTGACACACAGGTCCAGTCTAGTCATTAAAGGTAAAAACATAAACCTAACAAGGACTTTTACATATCTTAATCATAGTTTATCTTGATACAGGTTGATTAGTAAAGATACTGTGATGTCTTTTGGTCTAGATGAATCTACTATGATTTCGTTCATTTCAATTCTAAGAGTTTTTATTTTATTTGGGGCAATTTTGTAATTGGTAATTGAAAAAGTAATGAGACGGAAATATATTTTACAATGGCATGCCGTACAGATCTTTTAATGTCTTAAAATATACTGAACAGTCATTAAGTTTGAATTTGCATCAATGGTTTGACCTGAGGTGGTCTTAGATTCCTCATGTAGAGGCTATTTGCTGCCCTCTAGTGGTTTATGGGGGAAAATCTCATTATCTAGAAAAGACAGACATCTCTGCTTAGCTGCTGGTTTGTCATAATGATAATAATATTAATATTAATAATGATAATAATGATCATGTCCTTCAGACACATTTTGAGTACATTTGAGGAATTTTAAAAACATTACACAGAAACATTACACTAAGCCCATCCATCCATCGTCTGTAGCCGTTTAGTCCTCCACAGAGGGTCACGGGGGAGCTGGTGCCTATCTCCAGCGGTCAAGGGGCGAGAGGCGGGGGACACCCTGGACGGGTCGCCAGTCCATCGCAGGGCCACACAGAGACGAACGAGACAAACAACCACACACCCACTCACACCTAAGGACCATTTACCAGCCCAATTAGCCTGACAGTCATGTCTTTGGGCTGTGGGAGGAAACTGGAGTACCCGGAGAAAACCCACGCAGGCATGGGGAGATTACACTAAGCCATTTATTTAAATGCAATTCCTCTTAGAAAAATCATTGCAGAGTAGTAATTTGACAAATGGCTGAAAACTAGCTGGCAGTTATTTTAGAAAAGAGCCTACAGTAGTGTGCAAAGTTATTTATCATCCCTCATGTCTGAATAACTTAAGGAACCAGACTCTGGTTAGATAAAGGCTTTCTGAAGGTCATCTGAGGGTCCCTTTTCACTCATTCAGGTCAAAATGCATATTAATCCCATTATCTTTTTATCTTTTCTAAAAACAGAGACCATGGACGAAGACAACATAGTAAACTCCAGCATGAACACCAGTGCGATGGACAGCCATCTGGTCACTCACAGCCTCTGGGAAGTGATCACCATTGCCACTGCCGCCTCATCACCATAGTGGGGAACGTTACAATTACTACCTGCTGAGTCTGGCAGCTGGGCCTTAGGTTGGCGCTGGACTACGTAGCCAGTAATGCCTCGGTCATGAACCTGCTGGTGATCAGTTTTGATAGATATTTCTCCATCACCAGGCCTCTGACCTACAGGTGGCTGGTGTCTCTGATCCTCTGGGCTCCACCAATCCTTTGCTGGCAATACTTTGTTGGGAAAAGGACGGTTCCCGAGAGGCAGTGCCAGATCCAGTTTTTCTCCGAGCCCGTGATAACATTTGGAACAGCGATCGCTGCCTTTTACATTCCTGTATCAGTCATGACGATCAACGGCCAGCTGACCTCCTTCAACAGCTACGCCTCCTCCGAGGACGAGGACAGGCCGGTGTCTCCAGGAGGCCTCCAGCCCTCCTTCAGGAACCAGGCTTGTGAAAGCCTCTCAAAGGAGCAGCAAGTGTGTATCCTACAAATTTAAACCCGTGTCCAAAAACCCTCACGTGGAGCACCAGAGCAAAAACGGAGACACGAAAATGGTGTCGTCAGCTTTCTCCTCAGCTGAGTCCATGAGCGCTCCATCCACCTCCTCAACGTCTAAACCTATAGACGCCTCTCTGAAGAACCAGATCACCAAGAGGAAGAGGATGGTCCTGATCAAGGAGAAGAAGGCAGCTCAGACTCTCAGCGCTATCCGCTGGCGTTCATCCTAACGTGGACGCCTTACAACATCATGGTGCTGATTTCCACCTTCTGCTCAGACTGCATCCCCCTCTCCCTGTGGCATCTGGGCTACTGGCTGTGCTACGAACAGCACCGTCAACCCCATGTGCTACGCCAACAAGAATTTCCAAAAGACTTTCCGCATGCTGCTGCTCTGCCAGTGGAGAAAGAAAAGACTTGATGAGCAGAACCCTGCAGGCTCCAAGCCATGAACCAGTAAACTGTAAATTATGAGCTTACACCAACAAACTCAGCTTTTTAAACGTGGATTTTAAATATTAGGTGAAATGCATCCTAAGGTGTTGATCGGTGTAGTGTGAGATGCTAAAAAGAAGAGGATATTTACATCATTTTTACAGAATATGTGACTGTACATAGCTTTATCTGGATTTCCCGCCAAATTGATAATGATTTTGTCATTACCTGCATATTAACACTAATTATTTTGTGTTTGTTGCTAATGAAAGACTTGATGATCACTGAAGCGTCATTTATTAGATAATTACATCTAGTTTCAGCTGCATTTTCACGCTTATTATTATAGAAATGTACAATCATTTTTGAATAAAATGTGATGAACTTAACATCCAGTAAGTATAGTAAGCTGTATTTTTGCCTATGAAAACTGGGATTTGGCACGAATCCTGAGGACGTTGTCCTCATAGCTCATCCTTCTTGGCGTCACCGCTGTAAATCACTTTAACTGTGTCTGAGGGTCTCACCATCATCCATGCGTACTTACACAGCCGCTCCTTGTTGCAGTCCTTCTGCCAGTAAATGACATTCCTGCGGTTGTTGTCATTGTCTCTGTCCTTAGTGGTGAACCTCTGGTTATCATGAAGGTAATTCTCTGTGTCCAGGGTCAAAGCATCCACTGCTGTGCCCTGAAACAACCCCAGCCTCAGCCTGTATGCCGTTGACTCATCCTCAACCAGGAACGGATCATACTCCCCCATCTTGGTGACAGCGTCTCTGTCTACGAGTTTTACTCCCAGTTTATAGCGGCCGGGGCCACTGGTGAGCTGATGGAGGTATTCATTCCCAAGCCAGTGATCCCCAGTGACATCTCCAAAGCCCCTCCTGCATGGCGCAGTAAGCCACAATGGGGGAGTCGTGTGGTTGGATGAGGTAAACCCCGTCTCTGGCCTGGCCTGAAGAGGCCATCAGCATTTCATAGCAGTCTCTGGGAAGCACTGTTGAGCAGACAAAGAGATCAGTCATCAGTAAGCAAAAAAAGCCACTCTGATTTAAATGTCTTGTTTTAGAGGAATCAGGTTGTATAGAATGTTACTCTGGGTTAATGTGCATGTCAGGACTTTGCGGTAGCAGAAGCAAAACGTTTTTTCCCAATAATGTTGATATTAGTCAAGACGTCAGAGCCTCAGGAATAATAGTCTGGGGTAAAGCACTGTCCTACAAAATCAGCCTTTAAAAGATTAAATGTATAAACATCTTTATGGAGCAAAATATGAAAACATGAGTTCAGGACGGTTGTGATTTTCTGGGAGAAGAATTTGAATGTTCTCAGCCTGAAGATGATCCATGTTGATTCCAGTCACGTTCAGCAGCAGCGTAGCCACAGCTGGCAGCTCAAGATTTAGTTACACTGCATTCATTTACACGAATGAAAAAGGACCAGAATGCAAACATGATCGCAGAGTTCAAAGTTCAGTGAATTTACAATACAGACACCAGCTGCACTTATCTGTATCAAGTGAGATAAACCTGAATGTAAACTGGTATCTCTGTCTCACTTTAATCACGTCAACGCTGAGCAAATTCATTGACAAATTTCTGTAGCATGAATTTGATGTGAGTTAGCGACCTTTTTTCAGGGATTCTGTTGAGCAAAGATGTCTTATTATGAGTCCTCTCCACACGCACTGCAGCCTTTAAATGTCATTACAGGTTTAAGAGGAGCTGGATATGAAAACACAAATGTCTTGTGAAAACTGCATTACCAGCTGCCTGGTAAAAAGTCCTAAAGTTATATAAATGTGTAGATATGTTTAAAAATGTATTGTTTTTATTCAAAGACTCGTTTATTCATTTAAAAAAGCTGTAAACGTCACAGAAATGTCCAGGAGTGCTTTCTGCTTTGTGTTTGCTGTCATTAGAGCTCCAGTCAGATGTTCCTTCATATCCATGTTTCCAGACATTTTAATACGTATTTATTGATGCAGTAATGAATTGCTAGTACTCGGATTTTATTCATGAGGCCTTAAAATGTTCAATAATGTTTGTCCCCCTCTACAACCTGCTCAAACTAAAAAAAACATTCTGTCAAGATTAACCAGATAGTTATATTAACCTGGGATTGATTATATTCTTAGTCTGTACAAAGTACTGAGAACAAAAAATAAATCATAAAACTGCAGCTGTCAGAGATTTTTTTTTTAAATCTCTCATGAAATACTGCAATAAAAGTCTTTTGTTGTTGTAATATTTCTTTACATAAGAAAGATACATATTCAAAAATGTTCATATTTCTTTATTATAAAAATAGAAACCATCTCAAACTGTAACATAAATCCATTTATCTTCATGTCTTGCCACTGAGGAGACAAAAAAACATTTAGCACATTATTAAGATTATTACATTATTATTATTACAGAGCGTCAAGCTGCAGCAGACACTGAAGTAATTATGAGGGGGCCCAGGGGGCACATGCCCCTGCTTGTTTTTAAAGGCAGTTTTGAACTCTGTAGTTTTTACTGTCTAAAAACAAAGTTACACTATATTAAATGGAAACTGGCTGTTGTTTTAGGTGTAGGGTTGATATCATGGCACTGTTTAAATCAGGAGTCACCAACCTTTGTGAAGCTGAGAGCTACTTCATGGGTACTGACTGAGCCATAAGGACCACCAGGTTGATATCACATTTATCTTTAAACTAGAGGAGATCAGGGTTAAACTAACGTTATGTGTAATAAACTTATTTTAATGTTTTTTAAAGAAAATTGTAGTTTTTACATCTATATTAATGATTTGTGGTTTTAAAAAGATGGCAATAGTTTTTTATATTTTATTATAGACTAGGCCTGTGGGACCCCTGATTTAAACAGTTCCAGCCCCTCTTCTCCACATTCACCTTCACTTGTGATCGTGTTGTCAGTTAAGTTGAAACAGAAAGGACTCCACAATCTGAAAAGGAAGAATAACATAAATGAAACACATAGTTTTCTAAAACCAAGACATTTGTTGACAAATTGGTATTTCTGCTCACCTCGGCCATGTCTCCTGCTACACCTGGAACGGATTTCAGGTGAGGTTCCTGGTGCCACAACTCCCACAGCTGCTGATTAAAAACCTGGAAGTTCCTTTAACAATTGATAATAAACATAAAAGCCATATTGTTTGTTTATGTTTATGTATTTAGCAGACGCTTTTATCCAAAGCGAGTTACACGTGATATTGTAACCAAGAATTTATTTTGAGGTTAACTGACATCAACACTAAACAAACTACTTACTAGATGGTCGAACACCATAAGGTGACTGTGAGGGACTGAGTACTCCTCTGTACAGTATATTGTGTTGTGAGGTGGTATTATTATATAAAAAGATATTTACTTATCCAGCTGTGGTTGTGTTGATCCACTGAAGCCACTCACTCGGAGTTCATCCTGCCAGCGTTTTAAAACGGAGTGTATCCACTTAAAACCAACAATAAGATACCTGCAAAGAATCACATTTTTTTTCTAAATTAGTTCCATTTCTGTAATTGTAGTAGGATATAGTGCAAACAGTTTTGTGTGCATCTTGTGTTTCAGTCAGTAAAGCAGCAGGAACACCTACTCTTCATATTGCTTGCTGAGGACTTGTCTCACCAGAGGAAAGAGGTCAACACAGCAGCCAATGGTAATTCTGGGTGAGTCGTCATCAATGCTGCAACAATATCTATTTTACTTGTTTTTTGGCATTAATTTAAAGATTTTCCACACAATAAAAAGACTTACCATTTGCATATCAGTGGGAGAAAATCAACAACCACACCAGAGTCTTGAATTCTAGAAAGAAAATTATTTACTTTGAAAGTCTGGGATTAAGAGAGCATTGAGCATGTTTGGCTACAACTGTATGGTGCATACTTCAGTAAATATGTCAACATCTCTTCAACGTTTCTCTGCCATAATGTTAAAGCCACCTTCAGTCTTACATTTCTTCCAAACAGCAAGTCAGTCATTGTGTTGTGATCCAAATGGAGCTGAAAATAACAGATATAGTAATAATGGAAAATCAGAACTCATAAAACTCAGCAGGAGGTGTGGCCTGTGATAGTTGCCTCGTTGAGTGTGTCGTAGTCAGCCTGTCCAGAACCAGCTCTACTGGTGTTGACGTTATTATTGACATTTAGCGGGAACTCCAGAGAGTCAGTGGTGAATATTTCCTGCTGTGGGTCCAGTAAGCATCTCATCTCGTTTTTCTTATGAGCTGCATCAGGATTCTTCCCAGATCCGAGCTGTTTCCGTCGAACCGCCGTCAGATGATGAGTCTTCCTCTTACATGACACAACCCGCTTCACTCTGCCTGGGTTGTTGCCAGAGCAACTGACTGGATACCTGGATAGAGCAAAACATTTAAATATTGCTGAGTAAAATTACAATAAAAACAAAGAAAAAAATATTTATGCACAGAATACCTCTTTTGGTTGAAATCCTGGTGTTTATCATATTTTATCTGTTTTAAAAATATAACAGAATGTTAATGTTTGATCTTCCAGGATGAAAACAAAAGATTAGGAACTCAAAAATAGATTTATGAATCACAATGTTTTCCAGCTGACCTCTGTTGTGTTTCTTGTACAAGCATAGCTTACTCTGTACTGTGCTGCCTCATAATGAAGGGCATGGTCAAGATAGTGGCTTTTTCCATCCTCACTGCTGGAGTCCATCAGATCTGCATGAAAGAGAGACTGATTTATTTTCATTTAAAGTATAAAAAAGATTTAAGCCCAAAAAGAAGAAAAGTATCTATGTAAACAGATATAAGTAAGGAAGGAAATAATAATTTCCCAAACATCTGTAATTTAATATTTATATAATTTTTTTAGACTGTGCACGTTGTATTTATTTAGGTTACAATTTTACTGTATTATGTAAACCTCTAAATGTAAAATAAGAAACTGCAGTGTTGACTGTAATACCTCTAAATGTTTTAAATTGAAATAACAAAATTAATAAATAAGATGAAAATCAAGCAAGGAAGTTACATAGTGATTTACTGGTTAAATAATGTGTTATTTTTTTTAATAAAACCTGATTTTTAAATTACACCTTTACACAAGATGTTCCTCCGATTTTGACCTAGAATCATCGCATCAAGTATATTGCATTTTTCTTACAGTTAATAACCTAAATTCGTCGTATAACTGAGTGTGAGCACTAAAAACACAATATCCCATAATTCTTTTCGGCATTGTTTTCGTTTTCCTCATAATGACGTAGCTAGTAGCTCCGGTTAAACAGAATGGTTGCGCTTGTGTTGAAGTTTAAATATTTAGATAATTTATTCCGACCAGAAGACTTTGTGGATGTTGAGACAATCGTTCACCATGATCTATCAATTAGTAAGTTACTTCTAGATACAATATAAGCTTGTTTTTACTGTACGAAACGTTATAACGTAACTTGTATAAACCTGTAAGCTAGCAAGTTAACAGCTAATCACGTTAACAAAAAAAAAAGGTAATAAATTAGGTTTGTTGAATTCTCAACCTGCAGAGAATTACCAGTAACGCACACTCACTGCGTACGTGTCAGACTTCTTCCCTCATAGCATAGCTTTTGGACTTACTGCATTTCGTGTCACAAACATTGACAATGACAAACATTTCTCTCCATCCTTTTAAAAAACTAGTTCGTTCACATTCGAATCCGCCCAGTAGATAAACACAAATCAGCCCATTCATATTTGAGTTGGGGGCGGTGTGCGCCCTCTAGCGTCCATTGCCAGCCTAAATTTTACTGTCAGTTATGATTAAACCAGTCAGCTGATCTCATTGTGATCACCAGAACCGCCTTTGTTGTTAAAGTTTGCATATGTATTTAGCTTTAGCTTTAAAACATGTTTAGTATATTATTTAAGAGTTCTTGTCCTGTTCTTTGCTTTTGATCTGAGGCAAGCCCCAGTGTGTAGTTTAATGCTTTGAGCTTTTGCTTTTACAGCATTTCTTACCTGCTTGCACAAAGAAAAACAAGATCAGCTGTTTTTGAAGACACATCATCTGCTTCGGGAGGTCTAGCTGACTGTGTTGTTTTGATTCTGCAGTTTCTTCATTTGCGCTGACTGATTTGCTCACCAGAGGATAAAACACAATCTGTGAGTGTGCTTTCCTTTAACTCAGCTCTGTGATTTCTTCCCCTGAGGTCAGGTCAGTTGTTCTGTTTTTTTTGTCGACATTATATGTCCTGATTTTTTGGATTTTCTTGTGCGTGTGTGTGTGACTTTTTATTTTACAGTTCTGGGTTAAAATGCTGCCTGTTGGTGCTGTCTTCATCTTATTAAGCCTCACACCACACTTGGTGCTTGGTGTCCCTCCTATTTGGACCCAACCAGAACAAGTGCACCTCTCCTATGCAGGCAAGGGTTTGTTCCTCTGTGTTTTCATTTGGGATGCAGTTTCCTCTTAGTGATGCAGAGATGTCAAGAAAATTTAAAGATGTTTTGTCAAGATTTCACAGTATTAGTGACTGAGGCAGAGAGATTTAGAGGTTTTCCATAACTTCAGAGAAGTTATTACCCTATCTTACAATGTGTTTCATTTGGTACAGCTGTGAAAAAAACTAAGATTTGACAAAAGTTTTAAATTTAGATCCTGAATCAGTTTCTTGTATGCTAAAAGCACATGTGGTAATCATTTAACACCCTGAAGTCTTGATGAAATTCGTACCTGGGCAGTTAAACAGGTCATGGTGCGTGACTTGGCAGCAGTTGAATCTGAAGCACATCAATTGTACAGTCAGATTTTTCATAAACATCTCCTAACTTTTATAAATGTATCATTAAGTGAATCCAGTCTGTTTTGGGGGTTTTGTTTCCAGGAGTACCAGGCTCCATGGTGGTGACCTGGACCACCTTTAATAAGACGGAGAGCAGGGTGGAGTATGGTCTCCTGGGGGGTCGGCTCTTTGACATGAGTGCCAAAGGTGATGCCACTCTGTTTGTGGACTCAGGAAAGGAAAAGAGGCAGATGTTCATCCACAGAGTCACTCTCACAGAACTCAAATCTGCTGCTACATATGGTGGGTGGTGCTGTGGTTTTGCTGCCGTTTTTTTTTATTTGTCATTTTTGTCTCACCTCAGACGTTTCGTTTTTATTTAGTCTACCACTGCGGCAGCGACGATGGCTGGAGTGATGTATTCTCCTTCACTGCTCTGAACGACAGCTTAGGTTTTAGCCCCAGATTTGCTCTGTACGGCGATCTGGGCAATGAAAACCCTCAGTCTCTGGCTCGACTCCAAAAAGAGACTCAGCTTGGCATGTATGACGTCATCCTCCACATAGGTAACCTCTACATGGATATAAATATTATTATTCTGCACTCAAAAAGCTGTTAAAAAGTCGTTAAGTTTTATTAAGTGCAGCCCAAAGCATTAGTCATGCACAGCTACCTGGCACAGCTCACAACAGATCGTGTTAGCATTAATCAAATCAAAGCTAGCTCACGTCCAAAGGAAATGTTTTTGTAATTACTGTAATTAGATCATCATTAGGAATATTAGAAATATATATTTTTCAACTCATATTTTGAACATCTAAACAGAATACAGGTGTTTGTTGTAAAACGTGTACCTTTAACTTGGGAGAAGTAGCTTGTTTTTTCTGCTTTTTATTGTCTTTCTATAAAAACCCCATTTAAGTAACATTTACACATTTTGTCATGTTTAAAACATCCAAATGTAGCAGTAAAACCACACAGGGCATCAGCTGCTGCTGGATATTTGGGTTATAAAGGAGTTACTGCAGTGCTAAGTCCAAATAGTCAGCAGGTAGGCAGATTGAATCAAATGATAAAGCCAGTATATAACTAGATTTGATGTGTTGGATTTTAAGTCTTATTTTCACACCACAGAAAAACAGCTCAGATTTGAGTCTCTTGCTGAATTGTCCCAGACTTCAACAGAATATTTAACATTCCTGATATTTTCAAGCACTTTGCTCAGAGGTCTGCAACCTGCAGCTCTGGGGCCACATGCAGATCTTCAGCTTGTTAACGCTCGACTTCACCAAAAATGTCCTAAACCGAAGAAATAAGATTTATTTTTACACATTTTATTGAAAATAGATTCATAAATTGTTTTAAATGCACAACATACCACAATTTCAACACTAGAACTGGCTATAAATGGCTAGAGGTTTTATGAAAACGCAAAAAATATACATAGAATCTCATAAAAATGTCCAGTACTTTTGCAAATGTCAATTCTATGACTAAGTCACAACATTGTGTGAATGTTTTGGAAATGTTCATATTGCAAAGTGTCAACTAATTTTTAGCTCATCTTCATTTTATTTACAGTTTTTTGAGCTTGGACTGTCAGATTATCTTGTTTTGTCTTCAGTCAGTCACACCTTAGCTCCATAGGTCACCACAGCCGTCCCAAAGTTCTCTCACATTTATCACACTTTCTGAATTGAAGAAACTAAATTGCGAACCCTCACAAATATTTTGAGACATTTCAAAAACTCTGTCATTAAGGCAAGCTGCAGTTTGTCTCCAACAGTCGCTGCCCAGTGAGATACTGGTTTATGAGTCAGTTTTGCAGCTCTGTACAGTTTATTTTTAGTAGAAGAATGGTTAAAATGGTTCCTTCTCACTAAAAAGGTTTCTGACCCCTGATTTATCAGGAGATGAGAGAAACATCAGGAGAAGTTGCACATAGTGACAGTTCAAGAGCCGTGGCTGGTCTCAGGAGGGTTAACATACGGAGCGGAGTCTGTTTGATCACAGGAAACAGTATTTACAGCTTCAGAATCACAATCAGATGAGCGAAAGAGACTGAATCACTGGGAGTTACTGGAAACAATTTTTTTTTTAATCGAGAGAATGATTGATCTGATTGATAAAGTTCAGTCAAAAAGATTCAATGAACTTCTCAAATGTGACTTTCCCTTCAGCACATTGTGAGGTTTTAACTTGAATGTCTAAATTTAAATTCTAAAACAGCAGGATAATAAAAACACTGATGAAAAGATCGTCTTCAACCACATCAACGGTCTCATTGCTTAAAAACAGATGAGCCAATAGATGTAGGAAGTGAAAAGGTTTTGTCAGGTTAAAAAAGAAAAGTGAAAGATTAATTATTACAACAACAGTGTCTGCACTCTAAATATCCAAAGAACTACCAGCTGATCAGCTTCGCGTCACATAGAGTCCCAAAGAAGGGAGGCGGAGCCTGGACGTCTTCTAGCACCTCTAAAGTAAACTCATTGGTTACTTGACTAATAAATGAGTCTAATTAAGGCTGTCTTGCATTTCTCTCTGCACATTGAGCAAATTCTCTAGAGAAAACGACATCAAAATGCAAAATCTTTAGTTGCTTCTTTAAGAAAAAGCCTGAGGACATGAATGACTGCAGTAAAGATGAATATATCTCATAAAAATAATCTAATCCTATAAACACTTCTAATTTTTGGTTGTTTCTCATTTACAGGGGACTTCGCCTACGATATGGATGAGGTACTTTACCTTCTTTTCTCTTATATTTGTAAAAATAATCACACAACACATTTCAATTAAGATCAGTGACACCGTCCATCGACACTCTAAACTCCTGTAAGGTTTTCTAATTCCACCGTGACAGATGAGATAAGCCACTTCACTTTCCTTTGCTGACCTCTTCCCAAAGTTAACCACTGTTTATTACTGAGGCACGTACAAACGCTCTGCTGTGGTTGAGACTTTAGCATTACTGTGAGGAGCCTTAAGCCATTGGTGAAAGATGAGAAGCGGGGTCATGTCGCCCAAGTACTTCATGAATAAAAGCAGTCCTGTTCAAAACCACAGGTTTTTAGTCCCAATAACATATTAGCTCACATGAAGTCCTCCCAGCTGTCATCCTGGATATCTAGCCAACAAAACCTTGTACTGGATGCTAAGATTACTTTCCCTTTAATGATTTCCTGCATTACTAATGTCTTTATTTAATACAGAGAGACGGATAAATAGAATCACCAGACCCCTTCAAAAATGAATAACCATAATTCAGTCAAGTTAAGTTCTCAGTTGGAATGTTTGGATATATTCTGTGGTTTCACTGATATTTTAAGAAGAAAAGCAGAAGGGGGGGTTGTCTGGTTGTTGCAGGTAAAGGCAATAAACCACACCAGGTTTCTAAAGGCACGTCACCCGGTTTTAGGAAATCTAAGACAAAGTCTGGCTTCACTGTGGTTTGTTTTGTGTCCTGGTGATTTGTTTTAAAGCTGTCTGGAAAATAGATTTGCTCTATTTTTAAATTTATTTGTCTCAATATCAGTGAATGGAGAAATTTTAATATAAATTTAGCTTATTAGTTTTATTTAACCAGGTCAGTAGAAGGTTAGACATTACTCCAAACGTAGTAGAAGTGGCTCTAAAAAGGTTATTTTTATACTTGTAGTACCTTCTAAAGCACTCAAAAATTCAAAATAAACGTATTTTAAATACAGATTTAACTAAATTGGGCTGCATGGTGGCGCAGCTGGTTAGCACTGTTGCCTCGCAGCAAGGAGGTCGTGGGTTCGCGTCCCGGCTCTGCGGCCTCTCTGCGTGGAGTTTGCATGTTCTCCCCGTGCATGCGTGGGTTTCCTCCGGGTACTCCGGTTTCCTCCCACAGTCCAAAGACATGACTGTCAGGCTAATTGGGCTGGTAAATTGTCCTTAGGTGTGAGTGGGTGTGTGGTTGTTTGTCTCGTTCGTCTCTGTGTGGCCCTGCGATGGACTGGCGACCCGTCCAGGGTGTCCCCCGCCTCTCGCCCCTTGACCGCTGGAGATAGGCACCAGCTGCCCCGCGACCCTCTGTGGAGGAATAAGCGGCTACAGAAAATGGATGGATGGATGGATTTCAGCTTCAAATGATCACAAAAACAATGTCATTGACAAAAAACAATCATTATGAAAGTGATTTACCCACATTCTGTTTTGAAAGCAGGTTCTTATTTTGTCATCTTTTCAAATGATGCACTCTTCTGTTTCTTGTGAAGGTTATACTCACATGTGTTTTGTGGTGGTGTTTTTTATGATGCGCAACAGAAAATATGCCTTCATTATCTTTCTTAGCAACCTCAACATGTGGTTTGGCTTCCAGTAAAATGTTACAATATGGTTCAATTTCTAAGCATGAATAAAAACATTTCACTCCCTTCTTGGACATCCAGGCTCCCATATAGCTCTTCTCTGTTTTTATAGCAGCTCTGATGTTCATGTTTAATTATTGTGATCAATAAGGTAGAAAACCCTTATTTATGTGGTGTCTACATGTGTTTTAAACTAATGTCTGACAGTTACAAAATATCGATCTAAACATTTTTACATTAGTTAAACTCTTGGCATTTTAGGTTATACATAATCACTGAGTCTAATGGTGATCAAAGTATATACTTTTGAAAGTATCTATCAAAACTTACAGCTGTAAGGATGGAAAACTTTAGTAAAGTGAACTCAGATCATGATGTTCGCCCTGCAGAGTGACACTTCCTGTGAGTGTTTGGGTTGTCATTTGATGCTTTTATTTTGACATGTTGCACTTCAGTGTCCCAGGTGTGTTTTTAGCTAAAGAGGAGAAATAAATGCAAAGTTTCCCAACTCAGTAAAAAAATTGTGTTAAATAATTGTGTTTTCTATAGTGACCAAAATAATCACAATCATGAATTTTTTTTTTCCCCCTCATAATCGAGCTGCTAACAGAAACAAAACAAGAGAAAAACAGAAACCAACAATACAGAAATTGGAGATGACAGACTGTTTTCTGTGTAGAATAACACTGTTTCTTATCAGCTGATATACATTTGTTGTTGTTGTTGTTCTACAGGGTATCCGCGGGTCCTTAAAAAGCCTTAAAAGGTCGTAAATTTGCATTTCCAAAATTAAGGCCTTAAATATCATTAAAAATGATAAATAATCCTTAAATTCAGTGTCCAAAGGTCTTAAATTTCTATGGCCCCTATGATTTCTGGGTTACGAAGATCTGAAACTCAGCAGTACACCAGACTGCAAGGGTCTAGGTCACTTAAGGCTGTTATTATCTCATTAATTCAGTAAAAAGGAGCTTTTTAAAAATTATTTTCAGGTGAATGCAATACACTTACGTAAGATATAATGCAGATCAATTATCTTGATGTTTGTTATTTTTTTGCACTTTCACTTCCAATAAAGGTTTAGTCAGAAGAACTATTTGTAAGGTGGTCACATCCCCTTTCCCATTCCGTGAATGTAAGGTCTTAAATTGAATCAAAGCTGCCTTAAAACAGGTCTTAAAAAGTCTTCAATTTGGCTTCCTTGAACCTGCAGATACCCTGTTCTAACAAGCTGTTTGAGTTTGTTTTCTAACAGCTAAATCTTAGCCCTCATGTTTAATGATTGTAATAAACCATTTCAGGATAATGCCAGAATCGGAGATGAGTTCATGAGGCAGATTCAGTCCATAGCAGCCTACGTTCCCTACATGACCTGTCCAGGCAACCATGAAGCTGCATAGTAGGTGGAATTCATGTATATCCTAATTCTTTCCTCTGTATTCTACTTTCAGAGCTGCCTCATCTTTATTTAGTGACGTGTTTTTCTCAGGTCACAGGGACACAAGGGTCTGATTTAAAGCAAAAACTTCATCACACGTTGTTTTTATTATTCATTAGACCAGCTTGAGTCGTCTGGTACGTACCAGATAGAGCACAGTTTGTTCTGCCGGAAAATCTTTACTTCACTTTTTAAACAGATGTTGGAGCCACAAAAGCGACCACCAACATCTAAACAGGGCATCGCTGTCCAATGTAAACATTTATCTGACTGGGAATCATCGTCAGCTCAATATGTGGTGAATTAGCTCATGATGATGAGAGTTCTGTTCACTTTAGCTGTTTGTTTCTGAATATGTCAGGGGTAGTCAAGTCCAAAAAGCAGAGAAGGAGAGAAAACAGCAACATCAACAAAGCAGGTTAAAGAAAAGGTGGTTTGCTTTTTCACACTTTGACTGGATTTTTACAGAAAAAGATCAGTCTGATGTTTTTTTTAAACAGCCTATGACTTGACTGTGCTGCATCAAGTAGAAGAAAATAAGCAGTTTAGTGTTAACCTTCTGCAGCTTTAAATAATTTTATCCTTTACATTAATAACAAATCGGTTCCTTCACCATACTGTTTATTTACTGCTGCTAAACCAAACCAAAGTTATTTGTATAGTACATTAAAATGAACGAACAATCAACCATAGTGCTATAGCGGGAGAGTTCCTTAGTCAGCCTCACCATAACGTGATGTGTCTACAGTCTGGGGTTTATTAAGGCGCTGCTAACAGTAGTCTCTTTTTCTTGGCACCGCATCCTGACATCAGAACCTGATATCAACAATCTTCCCGCTCCATTACATAACCAGAAAACCAGCTCTCCCTGCCTCCCTCAGTACCTAAATGTCTGTTTTGTTCTGTGGTGGTGTTCAGAATCCAAATATTCCCAGCAGCTGGTGACTGTTTTGTTTTGTTTTGTTTTTTTTTTGTTGTGCTCTCTTTTACTGTACCTCTCCGCTCCTCCATATTTCCAACCTCAAAACCAAACGGGTGAAAAGCAGTCGGGCTAGCCGCAAAGTTTTTCATTTAACATTCCAGCAGGATGAGAACAGTGAGTCCAGAGAAGATGCTAAGCCTCCAATCAGGATTGTCTTTAAACAGTTAGCGCAGTTCATCAGTTCTTTAGAGGCAATGGGAAATAATGGTCACCGTTTGAAACAATATCTAGTGATGGAAGTTAGTAATATGATTACTGCAAACTGCTCCCTTCAGTTTATCTTACTGGGCTGGATGTAGCTCATCAGATAATGAGAGGAAAGATTTGTTCTCTCTTGCTCAAAGTGATCCAGACAGCCACTAAATTTCATCTCGTCCAGGTTTTTTCTTCTTTTTATAGAAAAGCAAATGTATGGAAACAAGTATGTTTCTGGGTTAGAAAACATGACTCATGTTACCCTTGACTCCCTTTGTGCTGATTAACAATACAACTATATACACTAATCATATTATACTTCAATCAGATTTTCCTGTTATTCTTTAAAGTGTGCGCTTGGTTCCACAGGCGAGCTTTTTCCTTGTTACATCCGTCCTGGATTCCTGCTGAGGATCTGTACTATTTTGCTAATGAGACTACTGTTATTTATTTCTAACAAGTAAGCAGTGCACACCCAGATGTTTGCTTGTATCTTTCCCAGCCACAAGATGGGAGTGTGGGCCAGTTTTTTTGACTTCTCCAGAATTGGATTTAGCTTTAAAAAAGAAACCTGATGACTGATTTGCTCATTGAGAGGCTCTAAGTACGATGCTTTTTTCATAAAGCTTTTTAACGTGGAGATTTACAAACATTTAATTTATCACTAGTATGATCAGTATCCTAAAATTGGCATAATTCATGTTGAAATAAAGGTTTTTCCTTCATGCTGAAAAACCACAAGATCAGAAGGTGACCTCTGAATGAAGAGGCTCCTTATTTAAACAAGACCTCACTGTCCAGAGAAGCTCCAAGACTCATTAATGTCCAAATTAGTAAAAAGTCTTTTTGACCTATGACCCAGTTATCCCGCTCTCACCTTAAACCTCATGTTAACCCTCACAGGGAGCTGAAACGTCCCACCCTACAGCGCCTGCTGTCGAGGATATTGCCACCACTTACGTAAGATAAGAAAACAATTTCCCTAATCACCTCTCCTGGTTAATGATCCATTGGCTCCTGCGTTATGCTGAAATTAAAAACCGTGAAAGCAGAGCAGCAGATTGGAGTAAGGGAGAGCGTTTCCTGAAACACTATTTCCCTTTTCCACGTTGCAGCATTTAAACATAAGAAGATTAGTGTTTGATGCTGTTTCATTTGCTCCTTACTTTTGGTTTTGATGTGGTCTGGTGCTGTAAAATGAGCTGTGTCCATTGGATTTTCGACTATATTTGGACCAAATAGGAGCTAAAAATTGAAACGTGATTTCTCTAATAAGATCTAACAAGATATTATGGTTTTAAGAGGGGTGTATTTAGAGGCTAATTGACCAGCGAAGGCTCCTACTTTCTTATCCAACCTCATCTCCACCCTGGCTCCCCAGTGTTGCCCAAATTTTGATTATTTGGCTCCAGTGAGTGACCATGATTCAGACCTATGGGCTGATGTCATGGAGGCTATATCCATGTTTATACACAGCCTTTAATTTGGAAATACAGGCAACAATATGCTGTATAGGGCGGTGTGTGTACTTTTTTTACCGATCAAAGTTTTGAAGAAGTTTCTATGAAGCTCGAGGCAGATTCTCCCTCTGCAGCTTGTTTTTGTCTCATGATCTACTGTTTTGAATTTTCCCGAAAGCTGAAAAAACACAAAACAAAAGAGCAGAATCAAACTTAGATGGTTATTTTAAAGACTGCTGAGTCATTATCTTTTACAGAAAGCTTGAAATTACCATACATGTACTTTGAATGCATTGTCGTTTTTTTTTTCTTTTTACCTCTGGTGTATCCACCACAGGCTAAGAGAAGGCAGCAGTTTGTGGTGCTAATTGCTGTTTATTACATATTCAAGGAATTTAGATTGCATGATCAGTTTTTCTAATTGTATTTCTCATGATGTCTTTATTTTTCTTTCTCTTACAGCAACTTCTCAAACTACAGGAATCGCTTCAGTATGCCAGGCCAGACGGAGAGCCTGTGGTACAGGTAAAGAAGGCCTTTTAGTTGAGACGGGCTTTAATGTGGATAAGTAGCTGAAAATCACTGAATCAGTGGAAGCAGATGAGAATTTCCTGAAAGGTGCCAAAGCTCCTGGTGTATGTCAGTGAGCGTCAGCAGAGGAGTGTGGAGCTCGCCTCTCCTATCTTCGGAGCACAGACTACACAAAGGAGCTATACATCTGACTGTGTGACTCACTGCCCTCTGCAGACCTCCGTCTCTCAGACAGAAAGATAATACCCTGCCAGACCGCAGGCTTTCTCTCCATGGGCCTGAACGCAGACAGGCCTGCTGGCTTAGAGTCCCTCACTCTTCTGCACGCTAAGGATCAATTGGAAGCACAGAGAAACTCCAGAAAGGCGTGCTACTGGAAAATGTTCAGTCTATAACATACTTTGGCACTCGTGTAACTCACAGACTGTACTTTTTCATTCATCCTGCTGGATTAACATTAGGCCAAGTTTAGAACAGAAAAAATCCTTTGATGAAATGGGAATTTAGATCCATTTTAGCAACAATGTGACAAAATCTGGATGTTGGAATGTTTTTCACACTCTGTGGAGTTTAAACTGAAGCCAGGATTTCCTTATCGGGAAATGCTACTGGGTCAAAGCTGTGTGTCATTTTAACGATATGTGCCTGCAGCTGGAATCTGGGGTCAGCACACTTCATCTCCTTCTCTACAGAAGTTTACTTTTATCTTGAGTATGGCATGGACCTTCTCTTCAAGCAGTACGAGTGGCTGAAGAGCGATCTGGAGGTTAATGGCTATTCTTTTAAATTCTAGGACAATATTATGTTTCATTTCAGAGTCTTTGTTTATCAATACCCATTTCTCATTCTGTTACTATAAACTAATTGCTCTGTCTCTGCCTGTTTCTATTTTTTTGACACACCTATGGATTCTGATTTAGGAAGCCAATAAGCCTGAGAACAGGGCCCTGCGTCCATGGATCATCACCATGGGACACAGACCCATGTACTGCTCTGATGATGACCAGGACGATTGTACCAAGTTTGACTCCTGGGTGTGTACATGACTTCATTCCTATTATTTTTTATTTACTAAATGGTGAGTTTCTGTTTGACACTTTAGTCGCCCCTAGTAGCTGATGCATTCTGCAGACAGGCCAGGCCACATCACAGCCCATAAGCACACCGAGTACGGTATGCTGTCATAATCTCTGCAGTTTGGACCAAATAGTTTCCACTTTGAATTGCCTCTCTCTGCACTTGGCTCCGTTTGCAGTGAAGCTGGCATGGCTGGCGTTGAGTTCTACCAGAAAGTGTTTTCCGTAATGTTGACATTTTATGCTGTAAATGCTCCTTTTTTGTTATTCTTCAGGTTCGATTGGGACGGAAAGACATCAAACCACCTGCTCCCGGTCTTGAAGACTTATTTTACGACTATGGTATGCACCCTATACAACACCACTGATCAGCTGAAGCAGGCAGAGAGACTCAAACATCCCATTTTTAAAACCAAGCCTTCAGTCTGGCTGACAGTCCTGCAGCTCATTTAGGGGTTTTATCTCCCTATATTACATTTCTCAGTTTTGTTTGTTGCGTTTAATTTGTGTAATTGGGATGGAAAATCTCGGTTGCTGATTTTAAGCTTTAGTTGAATGCTGAAAATTCTCTAAATTAGGTTGGCATGGAATCTTACAAACATTAGATTATACAGTGTTTATTGTAAATAAGCCTTTTTGTGTAGATACTTTTTTCCTGCTAAGTGTTTCTCACCATCATTAAATGTTATTTATAGGGGTGGATGTGGAGTTGTGGGCACATGAGCACACATATGAGAGACTTTGGCCCGTCTATGGTGACAAGGTCAGCTCCTGGAACCTCAGTTCTCCAACTTTTTTGTAGTTCCCAGTTGTGCATCAGCGATCCAAGATCACTTTCTTTTTTCTTCATAGGTTTACAACGGGAGTGTGGCGCAGCCCTACGTTAACCCTAAGGCTCCAGTACACATCATAACAGGCTCTGCTGTAAGCACTTCCATATCACCGCATCTCTGAAAATGTTTCCACATAGATCAATGCATTCATCAACAAAAACACTGTCATGTATTGTACACAGTTCTGTGTGTGCAGCTGCTACTTTGCCACATAAGTTTAAAAGCAGCTGTTCCTCTGGGTAAGTGTTTTTTCTGATGTGGTGGCGAGCTGCTCAGGGCACGCTTTGTCATCCAGCCACAGCGGGATTAATCATCAGCACATCAGATCACAGCCAGATTCACTTTAAGGCACAGCTGCAGAGTCAAACACAGCTTCTTTTCAACTAAAAAGCACATTTACCCTCTGCTGAATCATCCACAGGGCTGCAGAGAGAGGACTGACAGGTTCAATCCAAACCCCAAAGAGTGGAGCGCCTTCCGCAGCACAGACTACGGCTACAGCCGCATGCAAGTGGTAAACGCCACTCACCTTTACATGGAGCAGGTGTCTGATGACCAGGTGAGCACGCTTTCAAGCACAGCAGACGTGAAGTCAGTGTCTTACCTGCAGGAGACAGAAGAGTGATATCAGTTTGGACAATCAGAAATTGTAATGAGACAGTCAGACTTGCTACTTAGAAATGATATAGAATAGAATAGAATAGAATAGAATAGAATAGAATAGAATAGAATAGAATAGAATAGAAAGCCCTTTATTGTCCCTCAGTGGGGAAATTCAAGTGCACCAGCAGCAAGTTACAGGCAAGTCGAGAAAAAAAGATTCACAATAGACTAAAAAATATATAAAAAAGAAAAATAAAGCATAAGAGTAATGACACAAAATATTATGTTAAATTATGAAAACTAGTAAAATGTACAATCATCAAAGTCATATTCAGATACAGTCACAGAGGTATCAGACTGAATAGGGTTATTGTAATGAGGGATGTGCAAATATATTTGTGCATTGAAAAATTGTGCAAATACAGCAGGGATGTAAACACTTATGCAGTTTGTTGGGAGCAGCGATGGTTATACAGTCTAACAGCTGCTGGGAGGAAGGACCTATGATAACGCTCCTTCCTGCATCCTAGATATCTAGGATATGTGCACTACTATAATCATTCAAGCTCAAACAGAGCAGAAGTGATGACAAATACAATGCTGACTTTATGAAATGCTTTTCATCTTTCTTTTTGATTCTCCAAACTAAAATTGCTCTGATTTTTATCTAATGCATCTAAAACAGTAGCTTCTCACATATGGGGCTAAAACGATGACAGAGTAAACTGAAACTGAAAAAAAAATACATTGAAACTGAAGAAAAAAATAAACTGAAAAATAAAATGTTAAAACTGAAAAATAAAACATTGATACTGAAAGAAAAAAAATTGAAACCGAAAAATACACTGAAACTGGAACAAACCCACAAAAATAACTCTTTTTTACATTGACACTTTATTTTCAGAGTTTCTATTCATTTTTCAGTTTCACTTCAATTTTTTTCAGTTTCAGTTTTTTTTTTTTCAGGTTCAAATTTTTTTTTTCAGTT
>SSNR01000222.1:924808-935334 GCA_006937965.1 Callopanchax toddi | reverse complement strand
AAAAAAAAACCTTGAAACTGAAAAAAAAAATTTGAACCTGAAAAAAAAAAAACTGAAACTGAAAAAAATTGAAGTGAAACTGAAAAATGAATAGAAACTCTGAAAATAAAGTGTCAATGTAAAAAAGAGTTATTTTTGTGGGTTTGTTCCAGTTTCAGTGTATTTTTCGGTTTCAATTTTTTTTCTTTCAGTATCAATGTTTTATTTTTCAGTTTTAACATTTTATTTTTCAGTTTATTTTTTTCTTCAGTTTCAATGTATTTTTTTTCAGTTTCAGTTTACTCTGTCATCGTTTTAGCCCCATACTCACAGACACACCCCACTTAAAAGAATAAAAAAAATAAAAAAAAACTTGTCTTTGTTGTCTCACATAATAACAAAGACCTTTCTGTGTTTTCCAGTATGGAAAAGTGATTGACAGCATATGGGTGGTGAAAGAAAAACACGGCTTCTCTGCCTGGTTATGAAGACTGTCATCCTTCAGAAGAGATTGATCTACTCACTAATGCACTTTGAGCTTCACACAGGCACAGTTTTTGCTGCACCATCAGTTATGCAGTAAAGAGTGAATGTTTTTCCATTTGATTGTTTCTTGCAAAACTCTTTCTGATTCCAGTCATGTCCACTGTTCTCCATCCACTGTATAATCTGAATCAGATAACCATTTGTGTATAATGTAGTGGAAATTCACTCTACTCAACACACATTGGAATAAATTCAGTTTTAGATGTGCTCACTATAATCCATCATTGTAGTCAACCTTGAGCTGCTTTTTGTATCAATTTTCATCAACAGGTAAATGAAGATCCCTTCTTTGCTGCCTGAATAATAAAATGACAACATCTGGCAGACTGGCACGCTCAATGCTCCTATTCATCTCTGAGCATATTTTTTCAGTTTGAAAAACCCACAAACGCACTTAAACAGATCCAATCCCCTTTTCAGTTGAACTAGACGACAGACTCTCCCTGTGGCTAATCCTATCAGGATTTGGGAACCTGATTTCATCGTTTGTCTGTGTGGCCGTCAGGATCTGAAACAAATAGACACATGAAAGTCTATGTCTGCATAAAAACACCGTTATGTAACCAAGGGATGCTTGTGGCTGGATCTCATGCAGAGTCTGCTTTGACTAAGGTTGCAATAAGTCCTAATAACAGCATGCTGGTTTTGGTGAAAACGGGCGTAGAACCAGTACGCTTCTGCATGTGTTGGTTCCTCTTTTTTTTTAAGCTGTTGAGGTGTCTGTTAGCGCCAACGTGTAATCATGTCTGCCTGATTCTGTTGATGCTGCATAGCACACATGCACACACTCTGGTTGACATACATCATCATGTTTGGACATTTTGATCCAAAGCACATGCAACACCATGGAGGGATATATTTAACCACTGAGGGAAACACTGCTGAAAGTGCAATATTTCACTCAAATGAAGGAGCGTAAACAAGACGAAGCCCACAGCAGCTCACACGACGTCTCAAAACAACTTCAGAGTTGCTGGAAAACATACAGAGGTAGTCGGGCATCAGAAGCACGTCGGAAACGAACCACAGATTTGTTGAGCTTTTCTTTGATGTTGACGTCCCACAGTGAGGTGGTTACTGGATGAAAAAAGAATCTCATCTCACACTCATGTATCTGCTGTGTCCCTACCACCTAGGAGAACAGTTTTAGAGAAAATCCTGCACTTCTGAGTACTTAACCTTTGACCTGCTGATGCTTTGCTCGCTGTAATACTGAAACTTATTTTACCACAATTACAGGAGAGATGTACGTCCATCCAGAAGCTATAGCTGCAAATCTGTGCTACTTTAGGTACAGGACTAAATATTAATAATAACATGTCCATGTTGAGGCCTTTTTTAAAGCACTCAAACCAAACGTTTTAGCGTGTCAAAAACTTTTAGTGTTTTTTTTCCCACAAAATCCATCTTGATGAATTGTCCATCTTCACCTCTGGACATAAAGGAACTCCTAACAGCCACACTAATGTCCTTCTCACCAACAGTACAGATATGTAGGTGTCTTGTAAAAACTGTGAAGGGTAAAGAAAATATATGTGTTACATTTGTCTGGAATTTGCCCTGTAACTCAGGTACAGTTCATCACTAGTTACACAGTGAAACACGACGCTTTCCTCAAAACCTCCTCACAGTAACTATAATTAGTGGCTAATTTTTATTGACATTTTGACCACTATTAATCCCTTACTAAGCTTAGAGCTGAATAAAACTTCACAGTAATGATTGCTCTTAAAACCACAGAAGTCTTTTCTAAACCCAACAGTCATTTATTAAACCTCTACAGATTTTCTTCAGTTAAACTCTGTGGTTTACCAACATTATCTGTTTGCAAAACTTTAAAGTCCCGTTTTTCCCCTCTCAACAACAAGCTACTGAGATACACCAGAGGCAGGGGGTTAAGAGGCAGCATTTGATCACACTCTTAGAAATTTAAAGAGGTATAACTGTTGTTTTGTGCTTGTTAGATCCACAATTACACACCAGTTCTAATTATATTTACATTTAGTTTTCAGGAGCTCAGGTTAAGTGGAGGAGGATGATGTATGATCTTGTTTCAGAGCATAATGTAGGAGAGAATGAAGATTTTCACATCATCTTCTGGAGAGAGAAACATCTGAAAAAATATTTAAAAGACTAAAATAAATACAAAAACATTTAAAAATAAAATACAAAAAACATAAAGATACATAAAAAAATTTCAATAACAAATACAAACCAAAAAACCCTCTGCAGAATCACCACCTTAACGTGGAGGGGTTTGTGGGTTACCAGCCCCTGTCAGGGTCTCCCATGGCAACATGGCCTCAGACTATAAGAGTAATTCAAAGACCTAGAGAACCACACCTGTAATATGGAGACAGGGTGGATCTTCTGGAGCTACTTGTAGATCTTATATGCTTTAACTCCTCATGCCACCACACAAAGTAACATGCACTAATGGTACTCTCAGTAATGAGATGGGGTTCAATTCCCAGCAGTGCCTTGCTCATTGTGTTGATGTTGACTTGACAGGAAGGAAAATTGAGTTCTGTAAGAAGTTTCAGAAAAGAATGACATTATTGCAGAAATCTGTATCACCAGCAAGTAAATCATAACTTAAAGCCATACTCAGTAGCCAGGTAAACAATGTAGCTTTTAACGTTTTTTTTAAAAGCCTCTTAACAACGTTCTAATTTAGTATAGCCATAAATATATTGTGGAGATTTTAAAAAAACACGAAAGAAATCAATAAAGTAGTTGTCCCGCAGTTCTCTAAAAACTTCAGCCAATCCTATCGTTCGGACCGAACGATAGGATTGGACAATCCAGCTGTCTGTCTGCCGCATTTCCTCACTGCTTGGGTTGGCATCCGCCCGGACACATTTTGGGGCAGAACATCCCGGAAGTGAAAGTGAAAGTAGAAGTAGGACAGAGCCGGCTGTTAGCGCTTCCATTTTAAGATAAAAATACCAGAGTCCCCCCAAAAAACACCTTTTCAGCTAGCAGAAAACTAAAAACGTTTGGAGGTGAAAAGAGGAAAAGCTGGGGGAACGTTTCTACGGCTGGAGTTATAGACTCTGCATTGTCACCTTTGCAAACCGTAGTCCCATGTCCGCGGGAAGGCTGGCGTATGGATTTTACCCGACGGGAGGTGAGTGCACCGAGACGTGTTTCTGTAAAATAGCTAGCGAGACCTCGTTTGTTTACCTGGCTACTGAGTATGGCTATAAAGGAGGGTCTCAAGAAAGTGTTATGATTTATTATAAATTAGTCATTTAACCTCAGCTGCCGAGACAAACCTGAGGAATCTAGGTGTTAAACCTCTGGATAAACTGCTCAAGTTACCAATGAAAAGTAAACCCATGCAATGAAACAGTATCAGACAGTAGTTACACTGTATTACTTCAGGTTTGCTAACCAAGTTCTGTTATTAATAATTCTATTTATGGATTTATCTTCATGTAGAGTCAATAGATTCATTCTCTACCTCCTCCATGTTGTCTCAGCTGGGGGATTGAGAAAATCTGCCCCAACCCTTAAAAGTAAAGTTCACTCTAAGTTGTATCCCATCTAATCAGATTAATTTCCATAGGTGTGAACTGCAAAGGGTGCTGGGAGTTAGAGTTTTAGCTTGTAGGCTTCTGCTGTCAGGTTCCATTATTATTTTTCCAGTGGTATCTCCCCGTTTACCTATACAAGTTTGTAAAAAGAAGCCACCATGAATATGTTAGGTTAAACTAAGCACCCTGTGTGTAATAAATTGGAGCTGCCAGGTTCTAGATCTCGGGGCTGTTAATCAATCCAGAAGCTCAGCGCTTTCCCCCAACCAAAGCACTGCTATTAAGAAGCCTCAGACCACCACCAAGACAAAACAGCCAAGTACAGTCTGCCCCAGCACATCGCTGCACATTCTTACCATAATTCCACTCAAACATCAACATTGCCGTGACTTACAGGGCTTCACAGCTCTACGTCAACAGAAGCAGCAGTATGTTGCTACAGGAGGGAAAAGGTGAACATGATGGTGTCAACGCTGAAACTGTTTTGTTTTTATACTCGAGCAAATATTTCAGGCAAAGTATAAACTACATTCTTATCATAAGAGAAAAATGTAAACCAAACTGGATCAAAGTGACGTGATTAAACGTAGAAATCCTGGAGATTGTGAGTTCAGGCTGCCTGTGTTGAGATAACACTGAACATTAATTCTAGAGAACTAAAAAGATCACTTTTTAGGAATCATCTATCCAAAGAGAGCATGAGTGAGTTATATCAAACATTCACAAGGAGCCTCTTCTTCAGAAAATGGCTTTGATGTGGAGCTGAAGCACAGCAGAGAGGGATTTTCAGGTTTAGTTCAAAATTTCTAGTCCACTTTCCTTCCCAAATAATCAAATTTTGCTTTAAGTGGTAACTTTTAATTTACCTTGCCTGCTGGGAAAACACAAAATGACAATTGACCAGTATTTCTTAACATACTCCCAATGTATAAAATGGCAACAAAAAAAAAACTTTTTATTGCAATTATTGTCAAAGCTATCAGAGAAAAGATGGCACCGGTTAAAAGGTCAGACGTTACAGCAGTGATGATAGCATATAAACAGGAACATTTCAGGTCTGAGCAGAAGCACATCATCTCAACTTCTAATCATCTGTGGCAGCTGCAGCCATCAGTCCTGATGAGTAAAGCAGCAATAATGTTGGCAGGTCTTGGCATAACAAAAAGATTTAGCAAGCTTATAACCTTAAAGGGTTCGTCTCATCTACATCCTCCAGTGAATCAGACCCCCTTATCTTCTCACTTTCAACTCATCTGTCTCCCGCCACTGAGCAACACACAGGTCATGATATTCATTTAGGTTTGTTGATGAAGGTCACTGCAGGTCATCCTGAAAGTCAGCAGGAAGTGCTGTCTTTCTACTGAGGTGCAGAAATGTATTTCATTAAGTTGAAGGCTCAACACTTGAGGCTGAGCAGCAGCAGGGGTATGCTTCCTAATTGGCTGTAGTTGGTGAGAAGCACTGGGGCATATTACTAAGGACAAGGAGTCCATAGGGGTCCATTTAGGTCCCCTCTCAAAAAATTTAATTCCAGAGCTTGTATAGTTTGGGGGTTGCTATATTGTTTAAGCTTGATATGTCAACAAAATAACATCAGACGCCCTGCCGATGACCGACTGAGAGGATGCTTTGCTACAGCGTTAATATTCATCTTACTTTTTTAGGAGATGTTTTCGTATGTCTCCAGTAACCAGTGACAAATGTGATCACAGTTGTTCTGCTACCTTTTTGTTTGATTTCTGGTCACCTACAGACAAAGGCATTTGGCTTCTGAGTCGAAACGCATGCACTCATTTAAACTCAGCACATACCCTCAGGAAGCTGTCAAGCCTGGCTGGTTAACACAAATTGGACGGAAGAGGTGTTTTCTCTCAGAGGTGGGCATTTTTTACCAAATGGGATTGAGGACAATGCCAGGCTCATTATGCCTATCCAGTGTCCTGACTGAGGCTCATGCCAGGCCGTCGGTCTGTCTCATTTAACTTTGGGTATGGTTATGTTCTCACACTTGGTTCCAAGTATCAATGAGGCCTTTCATTGTTGAGACTTCTGCTGACAAAGTAATGTACTTGTTGAACTCCAAATCACTGTCAGATTCAGATTGACTGCAGAGCTCTGGCTGTTAAGGTAATTACATTTTTAGGTACTAAACCATCTCTTTTTTAAGTTCTAGACCTCTTAAGTTTAAGAATAATTTTATAGTAATTATGATTTTAAAAATACATTTACACATTTGTAATTTAAACCATTTTAGACTGGATTGAGATGAATAACTGAATGAATTTTGCATTCAGAATTCTAAACTTTTACCCTTTAAAATGTCCCAAACAAGTGTTTTTGGTTGTCCTCAATCATCCCGACACATGTAAAGTCTACAGTTCACATTATACTGGGGAGCAAATAGAAGCAGAAACCACTTCTCCTATTTAACATGACAGTCACCAAATGGTATGCAAACCCAGCAGTAACCAAAGGAAGCAATTTAGGTCTGTAAAAGAATATTAACAGGGACATCATCTGACTAGACTTAATGTGATATTTCAACAATTTTTCACCAAGGAGGCTCATGCAGGTTCATTTTTTAGGGTGAGATGAGTTGCTTCTGTTCTCAAAGCCACATTTCAGGCTGTGCAGCTGATTATATCGGGACAATGGATTCCAGTGTTGTTTTTGACGGCGAGTGATCATATGACTGCCTGATTGACTGTACAATGGCTTTCAGTGTTTAGAGAGAGCAGAGTTCCAGTTAAAAAGGCAATTAAGAGCTCACAATGTGCAATTAAAAAAAAAAACCTTATGATGTGTAATGAGTGACTTACTCCAGACTAAAACAGATGTCCTTAATCCCTGAGCACAAAGTATTCAGAGAATCTGTTCAGCACACATGGTTTTACCATAAGAGGACACCGATGTCCTTGAGCTCATCCTGAACATAGACAAGTGTGTCCCCTGTCTAGAAGAGTGACGATAACTCACATCTATTATGGGTCCCTTCTTGTAAGATTTAAATGTACCAAAGTTTGGCACAAATAATCTGTAAGAAAGAGACAAAATGTTTAAATGCTCTTTAGGGAAACACTGTTTATTCACAAGTAGTAATAAAAATGGTTCTACCTGTTGTTGAGCCCTACATGTCTAAAGGGGCTCCAGGTCAATTTGTACCTTGACCAAATTGTACTTCTGTATTTTTCAGGCAATTTGTACCCATGTTTTTGGGTACCAAAAGGAGCCACCTGCCACGTGTCTATCTGTACTTACATCTGGTCACTTTGTACCCTCTTCTGACCATTTAGTACCCACCTTGCCACCAAATCATATCCCCTTTGGCAGCCACCCCACCAAGGATTTCATTTACGAGAGTACTCTTTTGAAATAAAGACAACTTTTTCTTGTACTTTTGAAGGTTAGCTATTTTAACTTATACAATGTAGGTATGAGGGAATGGGCTCTTAAAATAAATAACATTGCCTAAAAACACAAAACTGTGCTTTTCATGTATCTCATAGCAGAATTCACCTCAACACACAGGTCTGTGCTGTCATGAGCGACACAAAGTAGATGACTTATATACTTCTGAAAATGTTTGACTTTTCATTGTATCATAAAAATTGTACTTATTTTAAAGATGTGTGTAAAACATCTGTGTTGGTATAATCCTGTGTAGTCATGTGGGGCCGGTTCCATTGCATGCTGGTCCACATGCATAAGTTAAATGCGTAAAATAAAAAGAATCAGTCATGTATGAGTTATGCAAATTGGTAACCATTTTGTACACAGTAAGAACAAAATGCGAATCGGGAAGTACTATATGACATCTACAGGGTTTGAAGTTGGCAGAGGGACTAGATGTTTAAGAGGTTTAAATGGTGATTTAAGCAGAGCAACATGGAGTGTAGTCTACAACCAGGAGACAAATTTAAAACATTTAATTGGTGGTTGATCTATTATCACAAATGTTCATGTAGCCTTGCATTTGCCAAACCTCTACTGATCTCAGTTGTAATGTTGTGGTTTGGTGGTGAATACTGAATCATTTGTGAAAATACCAAACATGAGCCTGATGATACGTGCTCGTAGTTCAAAGCACCTTTGTGCAGCCTCGGGAAAAACTATCAGTATGATTTTCCTCTTGTTAAATCAGTAACAACGTTGGGAGTTGATTTGTTAGAGAATTCACAAAAGTAAATTAAAACCACTCTCTGACAGCACGGAGCATTCCTCTTGGGTGAGAAACAGGTTGATGTAGTTTTTGTGACTATTCACCGCAAGGATCTAAGAGAGATAACACAAACATGACTTGGAGTGTTTATTCTGTCTTACAAAGAGTATGTTTGACCACCCGTTAAATGGACCAAGGCATGAATTTTGGGCCGAGAGAAGCCAATCACATCGCGGCTGAGAGCTGGTTATGTGCGGGCACTGGCCGCCAGAGGAGCTTGTTTAAACAGACCCAGACTGAAAGACTTAATGAGCACGCTGACAGCAGTCATACGAGATGTCTACTGAGGCCGGTTTGTTGCGGCTTAGAGTTCTGCAGCTGCAGAGAGAAAGGACGGGATGTTGCGGTCTCCATCTCTTTAGAAAAGTGGGCACACCGTGTTCATTTTTAAACCTGACGTCAAGATTTGTTTTCCCCCTACCAAATTTAAATCAACAGAATATAGGATATGCAATCCCGTGTTTTTACTACCACCTCAAATGTGCTCTACTGTTAGCTCTAACGTCAACTCAATTAAATATCAGAACGTGGACAGAGAACAGCTTGGAGGAGAACCGACTCTGAGGCAGGTAGTGGTGAGGTAATTACATGTGTTTGAAGGAAATTTTGCTGATCTGATTGATTCCCAAAAAATATCCATGAGCTAATAACACGTGCATAATGCTTAGCCAGCACTGGAAATGAATATACAGAGAAGAAGAAGTCACATAGTTACTACAAAAGCTCCTGCTGCTGAACATTTAAAAAAGAACATAAAACCAGTGTCGGGCCTTCAAGGCCTTCAAGGCCTTCTATGCTGTGCTGGCCTAAACTTACTCAGAAAAGTAAATGTATTTTTCTTTTGGGTAATATTATTAAATAAAAATGTTCTCCCTAGTCTGTTCTCTTTGTATCAAATTATATCCACTTGGTCGCGTCGCTTCCAGTGTTAAGATACCAAGGTAGGGTGTTGTCCAATCAGATTTCAGCTTGCAATTTGAAAAGGGTTTTTTTTTTTTTTTCATATTTCCCCAAACCTCCACACAGCATGTCAGGTACGTTTTCTGAAAAAAGAAACTAGCAAAAGTAATTCAGCAGTTTTAGAGAGCTGAATTACTTTTGCTAGTTTCTTTTTTCAGAAAAAAACTAGCAAAAGAGATCCATTAGAGTTAGGCCCAAAACAGGCTTCAGGGAACACACCAATAAACTGTTCGCAAAGTGAAAAATATTAAAAACTGAGGATATAGTCAACCTAAGAATGCTAGCTGTTATTTACAAAGTAAAGCATTACCTATTACAATATACAAAAGTTTGTTTTTCATCCTGAATAAAGAAAGTCAAAGAAGGAAATGAGACTTTAAACATACGAGAACGAAGGTGAAACAAATGTGCATCTCAATAAAGGGAGTAAAAGGTGGAACATGTAGACAGAGAACTAACTAGTTGTTCAAGACTTAACATGTTCAAATGGAAGATCAAGGAAACATGTGTAAACTCATACGAGGCTAAGACAAAAGAATAACTGGTATGAAAACAAACAAAAGAGAGAGAGAGAGCACATTAGCTCTTTGTTTATTGTTTTATTCAGTCAAAAGTTGTGAAACTCAGGGATTTGTTTAATTTGAAAACTTTACTAATTATGTTAAAGGTTAAAAAGATGAACTGCCAGTGAAGTTATAGAAATTTTTTTGTTTTGATCTCAAATGATGGAAAAAGTATAAAGAAGTCTGAGTTTAAAAGAATATTTGTACGAACAACATTACAGCAAAATGTGTATTTCAGTATATCGAGTAAAACTATGGAATAACCTGGATGATGATTTGAAAAAACAAAAGTACAACTAATGATCAATTTAAGAAAATGTATAAAGAAAACATTTTACAAACCTATGATCTGACGAGTTAACGATGGAGGATTTTGACATGTTTTGATTGTGATATTGTTTGCAAAGAAAAGAACGATGTGTGCTTGTTTGTGTCTAAGACCCATTTGTAATTTACTTTGTAGAAGAGGGTAGGTCATATAAGATTTTTCTTCTTCCTCCCCCTTTTCACTTGGATGATGTTTGTACTGTGAATTAATTATTAAAAAAAAAAAGTTTTTGCCAAGTGAAAAAAAAAAATATTGAAATTCAAGGGGAAACTCATACAAGGCTATGACAAAAGAATACCTGGTATAAAAACAAAAAGAGAGAGACCAAATTAACTCTTTAACAATAAAACTAACAGAAAAAACAAACCATGACTGGAGAATGTAAATAAAAA
>SSNR01000222.1:878030-920598 GCA_006937965.1 Callopanchax toddi | reverse complement strand
AACATATAACAGTAATGATGACATAAAATTGTCTTATAGGAGCAAGTCTTCACCCTGAGAAATATTTCTCTACTGAAATAGTTTTGTTGGATGGATGGATCAATTCAAACTTTTTCTTTTAGACTGGGTGAACCTTAAAGTAAAAAAAACAAAACATATATATATATTTTAATTTGGTGACAAGTGTGTCGGAGTCTACTACTATGAGAAGGTTTTTTTGGATACTTGTGTAAGTGTGATCAACAGAGGTTTTGTGTGTGAGAGAGAGAGCAAAAGAGAGAGAGAGAGAGGGACCCCATACCAGTTTTTAAAAATAAAAATGACCTGCTGCACATTGAGGGGGATATATATTGGTATCTCATAAGAATACAGGTTTTGATTCCTTAGACAATGTAATAAAATAAAAAAAGTGAGACTTTGAAGAAGAGAAAAGCAAAAGAACCCACTACGTTTATTTCTTTGAAGTTTTAAAGTGATTTCTGTGTGTAGAATAACGGTAGAAATGGTTTAAAGTAACCCCAACAGAAGATTGGTGGGGGATCCTTGATCAATAGATTTTGGAAAAACAAACTTCACTCCCCATCCCCCTAGCTAGAACTTTTGTGTAGAAAACACATTTCATTTTTTCCTCACTTAGACTGTGAAAACAAAAACATGGCTTTAGTTTTAAAACTCTAGAAAAGACTTTGGAAAAATGGAAACTCTGCAGTCTCTGTGAGAAACTGGAGACATAGTGCAGCAAAGTAGTTTTTTGTTAGATTGGAAATATTTTAAAGAACATTCTTATGCTTGTACTTTGTAGATAAGTTGTAAAACATCCAATGTTTTATATTTTGTTCATTATCTTTTAGACTTTTAACATTCTTACTATGTGTGTGTGTGATGGAGAGAGAGAAAGAAAGACACACAGATAAGGGAAAGGGAGGGTGTGAGTTGGGCGCTGAAACGGTGTCAAAAGGTCACCATCCACTGACTGGGCCTCAGAAGTAGAACTCAGTGGCTGACATCAGATCTCTGGGTTCTAACACGAGCTCTGATCGGCTCTAACCAAACAGAGCAAAAAGTTAGATATTCTTACTTGTAATTAATCAGAGAACTTATAGTTTTTAAAAACTATTAGATTTAAAAAAAAAAATGTGTGTGCGTGGAAACTCACGATTTTTTGTTTTTGAGAAAAATACCGGTAGCTTGTGTAACCTTAGAACGATAAAGTGAGTTTTTGCATAATCGAAACTTTGGATCTGTAAGAAAACTGAGGCTGAAACCTTTTGGAATGCTGATTCTTAAGAAGAAGGTGTTGAAATATATCTGTTTTTAGAGAAGGGGGCGAATGGGGGATGGTTAGTGTGGGGAAAAAAGGGAGGGGCGATGGAGAATGGTGAGGGGAAATGCGTGGGGAAGGTGGCCCCCATGGGGGAGGGGTGCGAAATGGGGGGGAAGGGCGGTTCCCTCGAGGGGTGGTTGGGAGGGTCCACAGGTTTTTAGATATCCCTCACAGGCAAAACATCATTCCAGCAGCGACATGAACGGAAAAGGGTGTCGATCTGGTCGGCGACTTCGTTTATTGCGTTTATCCAAGCATTGTACGGGATCGCCAGCAGGGCCCTGAACACTCCGCATTCCATATTTACGGTTTCGAGGATGAATAAGTCAAACGGTGTCTTGTCATCGAATTTACGAATACACGCTCGGAAAATCCACTGACCGTTTGTTTCTTTTTTTCCTTCCCAGACTGCGCTGAAAACGAGTTCGATGTCGTATGGAAAGTTCAATTTTCTCTGCGGTAGTGAGTCATGCTCAATTTTCACCATTTTCTCTGGGCATGTTGAAGGATATTTCATTCGTTTGGCCTCGGTTGGTGAGTCTTCTTCTTCCTCTTCTTCTTCTTCTTCTTCATTGTCACGAGGAACCACATCTCGGAGAATTGCCCAGTCGTTGTAACCGAGAACCCCTATTGACGAAAGATGCCCGAGTGGATCATCATCTTTGGTCTGGTTAAACCATAGTTCTCCTCGGTCATACTTGAAATAGTAATACCATGACTCATCCAGTCCGTATTCCGATAACGACCATTGCCGGTACAAAGGTTCTGTGGGTGGCGCTTGTCTCCTACGCAGTTGCATTTTAGTTTTCCTGTGAAAAGGCTCATCGATCGGAGTTTGACCGATCGGTTTCTTCTCTTGGGTTGTAGAGGCAGTTGTTGGATTCTTGTGGAGAGTTGTAGATGTAGAGGCATCAGCCATTGTTGGATTCTTGCCATGAGTTGTAGAATCAGTTGAAGCCATGCTAGCCTGTTTTTTATGTCTGCCGTCTTGTAACTGTTGTTTTTACAACAAACTAGAACAAAATAGGTCTATTTAAAGTGTAACCGAAACTCCTCCTCTAGCCTCTGATTGGGAGAGAAACGCAATATGGGTGGGAAAGCGGGGGAAGAGTGTTGAGTCATGAGGGGTGGGTCACCATGCCAGGGTGATGAGTCACTGTTTCTTAAGGGGGCTGGTTCCTGCAGGGAGATTCACACCCCTGAAGGGGAGGGACATAGGCGGGTCTTTATATTCTGGGCGGGCTCCGCACATCAAAATTTTTTGACATTTACTTTTGGGGGTCAAGCAGTTCCCATGGGGGCGGGGTCAGAACAAAAGGTTTCGCACCATCCATCAAATTTTGATATTTACTTTTGGGGGTCACCGGTTTCGCACAATAGGAAGATCAAAGGGTTTCGCACCATCCATCAAATTTTGACATTTAGTTTTTGGGGTCAAGAGGTCACCGGTTTCGCACAATAGAGGTCAAGGGGGCGTGGCTGGAGGTCACGAACAATAGGATGTCAAACAATAGAGGTCAAAGGTCACCATCCATCAAATTTTGACATAAGGTAGTCCCTCTTACTCTCTCTGAGGCGTATTAATTTAGGTTGAACTGAGTAGAAAATCACTGAAGGCCCAGAGGTGAAAGTCACGGCCCGCCACTGCATAAAACTGAACATTTACCAAATGAAAAGATGTTTTTGAGAGATAGCCGCTTTCTCAGTTTTTTACATTGATTACAATTCAAAGAGAACTGGTGAACAATCTGTTTAGATCTGTCATGTTCTGCCCCCTGGTGTCCAGTTCATGTCTGTGTTCCTCCTCCTGTGTCCTGCGCTAATCCCCTCCAGGTGTGTCTCGTCTCCTTGATTAGCTTGCTTCCTATATATGCTGTTTAGTTCAGTCACTCCCTGTCAGTTCCTTGTGTTGCATCCCCAGCCTCGTGTGTCCTGTGTCTCCTGAGTTCGTCCTGCAATAAAGCTTTTTTGGTTTTACCTCACTCGTTCCTGCCTCTGTCCTCCTGCATTTGGGTCCTGCACTATGACAAGATCGAACTAAAGTAGAGACCGGGACCCGGAAATCTGAAGCTCTGAACATTTTCATCACCTAGACTTTAAAGACTGTTGGTAATGTGGACGCTGATGCTTTATTTACAGCATCTATAATGAAATTTTACAGCTGTGTCAGCTCAAGAACTTTTCAAGAAACGTGTATTGGCCTGGTTCCATCTGTACATCCTCCGCTGCAAAATACGAATACATGCAGCCAGACTGAACCAACTTGTGAGCCTAGCTTTAAGACAAGTTGTCTCATCAGTTATGTTAAATCAATGTGAGAAAAAAGGAAAGAACAAAAAGCATGAGTTTGCAAAAAGAGTCGAGCCTCTGCCATTGATTTAAGACTTCCCAGCCTGCGAATCCATGGCTGTTCTCCACATTCCAGCTTATAAGAGAACAAGATTAAATACTTTTGGGGAGGACTGCTGGCTGTCCTTCCTGCTGCGGGTAGAACAATCCCTCTTCAAAAGAAAGTCACAAATGAAAATGTTTCCTTATGTTATGAAAATCTGTTTTGTTTTACCATAAGGGTCAGCAAGGTTTTTGTCCCAGACTCGGCAGTCTGCAGCGATACGACCCCCGCTTCTGTAAGAATGCCTTCACATGAGACGTTTTTAATAATAGAATGCTTGTCTTCACTTCTGGGCATCTGGTTACTGTGCAGAAAGAAACAGGTTGATTCTTTAGCTGCCTTTGAGGAACTATTTCATGTGGGATGCTTGTGATGGATCAGGAACCTGAATGCAACATCAGCCAGCATTAAACACAAACAAGCCTGAAACTGCATTTTCCTCAACAGACAGGAAGTGGGAAGAGGGTTAAACAGCTACACAGTTCTCTCCTATCCCAACCATGTCTAAATGTAACTGTCTCAGCCTGAAACTGGTGTGAGGTAAGCTATAGGTTTAGCAATAAGGTGAAATATTCCTCTAGTGTTTGGTTTACATCTTCCTGTCTTTGCTCTGTCGGTCACATAATCTGTCTCCTCTGTGGTATGTACACTATCACACAGTGAGCTTGTTTTAGCTTCATTGGCTATATAAATGCACGTTCTTCACATTCAAATGTCAAGATTTCCAATAGGTTTGACCCAACTAAAACCATGCATCTTCAAATATTTCGACGAGAAAACGCAATTTGGATCCCCAGAACTGACAAACTTATTTTACCTTCCAGAGGATCATCAAACACAAGTGTGTCTTTGTGAATGAGTTGTTTTGGATTTAAGTGTGTGGGCTCATCAGTCTCTCACTTGCTACACAGTTGTGAAGCGGTTCTAGCCATGGTTTTGATTTCAGCCATTTCCACGGATGTGATGGATCTGGTTTCGTCACCATCCCCTCTACAGTGAATCACTCCTAAGAGCTGCGTGACTCAAAGCCCTTTTCCCTGCCCCCATGTCCTCCTCTTGCTCCCATTGTCCTCTAAGCACTTGGACTGCTATTTGACCTGCGGCCAACTGGCCTCCCCCTCCAGAGGTCAGCTGCTGGACTGTATATCCTACATAACAACCACTTGTGGACACACAATCCAAAATATACACATGCAAATATGATTAAAAATATATAGTGGAAATGATTTCATTCAAAGTTCTAAAATTCAAATGGATCTTTGCCCTTTACGTGTTAATTCCACAAGAATAAAACCAAGACTCAGGTACAGGCACAGCACCGGTCAACTCTAGTGAGAATCAACACATGCAGATTGTTTCCTTTGGAAAGTAAAGAATTGACTCTTTCATGATGTGGCGGTCAAAGAAACGCTGTAAAATTCCTTCAAATTTCTCCAATTAAAAAAAAAAATCAACAAGTTGGCAGATCCAGCTGAAGTATCACACAGCACATGGGTCCAAGTGGGTGGGACTTCTGTCTGGTGCTAAAGAGGACCAGATGATGGGACGAAGGTGTTTTCAGTCACGGGGTTTCCGATAGCCTCATTTTCTGGGAAGGCGAGACAAGAGGAGAGGAGCTGCAGATGTTCAAGTTTTCTCTGTTGCCACAAAGTTGTATTTCTGTTTGTCTCAATTCACATGGAGCACTAACTGATGGCGATTATGCAAGACTGACTCCACGTCTCGAGTCTCTGGTGGCTCTTCTTATTTACTGATCTCTCTGGATTTGCCCTTACATTATGTTTTTAATGGGGTATGAACTGATCCCCTGGACAGGGTGGCAAGTGGTTCCACTAAAATGATTTTAGCTTAGTTTTGAGAGTTTCCAGCATTTTGTCCCAAGGGTCTGTCGAAAAGCCGTCATATTCCTTACCTTGTGAACTTATTCCTCCACTCTCAGTTTGTTTGCAGCCATGAATGAAAGAGGACAATAAAAGCACTGTAGTTGAATGGGAGGGAAAGCTGTGCTGGCCAGTTTTCAGAGGGATGGTGTCATGCTAAAGCCAAACACCACAAAGCAGCTAACTCACAGGAAGAAAAGGCCAGTTTCTGTAAATCCCACATGAACCAGAAAAGTCCCCTTGAACATTTAAATAACTTACAGCAGACTATGTGACACTAGTAACAACAACTGTGATTATCAGTAAATGTTCTTCACAAGGATTTAAATCCCCATCCAGAGCAATAAAAATAACACTCAAAGATTAGCCTGTGCTATTTAATCATTCCTTAAGAGCTTTGTCAAAAACGTGTCCAAAGCTTGTTATCAGGCCTGTTCTGGTGAATGTTAAAATGCAAAGTTATAAGGATGGGTATTTAATCCAAACAAATTAATGTTAGTCATTATAGTGTGTACAATTCAATAATTAAAGTCAACTGTGTTCTGGGACAGGGTCTTCATCCACTCTATAAAAATATTTGTGTGCGTGTTCAATTTTAAAAAGTAACATTTGTTGTGGATTTCTTTGAATTGGTTTTTGCTAATTGCACAACAGCTCTGCTGCATGTGACATGCTCTTCACTGCATTAAAATAAGATTTCATTCAACACAGATACACTGAGGTTATTAGCAGTCTGTAGAGGTGTGAGTTGGTTTATTTTATGACTTTTGGGCAGACTCTTGCTCGCTTCTTCCCTCAGCCACATAACTTACAATCACTCAAGATAAAGATGATTTACTTCATTATATTTCCAGGAAAATTAAGCTAATACATCTGCAAGGCTTTTTGTGCAAAAATTTTTTTAAAGATTAAAGAACTCCTGGCTTCATAGAAAACTAAAACGTGTTTGTCTAAAATCATGATTTATACTCAAATTAACTTTTTTCCTGCCTTTTTCAAAAAATACCTGAGTGGCTTTTATTTGATAGTAAACAATAGAACTTGGGCAAACAAAATGGAAATGGCCAGTAGTGAAGCTTATGGAACTTAGCAAGAACTAATTTTCTTTATCTGCTTATTCCTGAGTCGCAGGCTGTCATTGGTTGGTGTACATCCAGAACAGGCTGCTTGTCCATCACAAGGCCAAACAGAGACAAACATGACAAACAACCATTCATGCTCACACCTAAAATCCAGTGAAAAGTTAGAGTCAGGTATCCTAATATGCATGTTTTGTGAGAGTAGAAGGAAACAGCTCCAGAGAAAACCAACGCGTGCAGACAGAACATGAAAACTCCTTACAGAAAGGCCCTGCCAGGAATCAAACCCAAGACCTCGCTGCAGCAGTGCCACTGCTCAGCTCTAACTTTATATGCAACTGAATATTTTATTTTCTGTGGTTGGTTGAAAAAAAACTATTGTTAAATGCTTTGAGCAGGAGGATGGACTTGTGAAACAAAAGTTCAAATATTGTAAAAAAAAAAAAATGCCCCCCAAAAATTAGTTAAAGGCACACTATGTAACTTTTTCATATTTTTACATCTTTTCCTTGAGCCAGTATATGACCCTTCACAGGGTTCATGAAAAGTCACTCAGCCCCATCTGCTGCTTTTGTCCAGAATACCACGTTTGCAACTTCTAGCTCTCCAGTCCGGTGTCCCAGAAGTCCCACAAAATCACCAGTGGCGTCTCGTCATTCAGGGCCGGTATGTCCCGGCCCCACCAGCCACCAGATGGCGCTGTGGGGATCAGTGGGAAAGAATAGTTAGTTTTTAGACTAATTCTGCATAAAAACCCATTCTGTTACTAAGATATTCTGTTATAAATATCTGTGTAATCATATCTAAGTCTTTGCTTTGATACTGACAAGCTAAGGAGGTTAAACCCTCTTGAAATCCTGGCGACGGGCCAGCCCGTCGCAGCCTGTCTAAAAGACGAGCATCTGAAAATCACTGTGCGCATGCGCAACACGCTCTCAATAGACAGACACGGGGCACGGAGCTCTGGGCCCCAAACGCAGACCGTCCAATTAAAACACTGGAATATCACACGTGACGTTACCTTCATGTTCGGTGGGAAAGCAGAGCTTCTCAATCTAGTGTTGTTTAGCTCATGAGCTACCAGGACAAAAAGACAATTCGAAGTAGATTTTTTAAAATGATTTGCATCTTTTCTTTTAAAGAAATGAACAACGCTGGTGAGTGAACCTTTATTTGCAATTTCATGTATAAAATAGTTGTTTTCTTAAATTAGACTTAGATTAAATTGCATTTTTAATGTGAAAGTTTGTGCTACAGTTATATATTTGAGTTGTGCCCCACCTAACATATGATGCCAGAGACGCCACTGAAAATCACATATCTCACAAGGGTTAGGCTAACCCAATATGGCTAGCCAATATGCTAGCGCCAGAGTGTTTTTAGCTCATGATTCCTGCATTTTTTTAAATCTCTCCCTGCTTGAACACAGCTGATTTCTTTGAATGAGTGATGAACCGCTCCAGTAGAAAGCAGTGAAGGCTGAGGAGACATTTCAACTGTTAGATTTAGATGTTTCTGAGCAAAGATAATGCTAACATTTTTACGACAGTGACATAAAATGGACACTAGGAGGTGCCAAAAACAAGCAAAACTTCATAATATGCCTTTACTATACGTTCAGAAGGTCAGTGCAGGAAAGTTATTGCAAAAACTGTTGGTTAAACCTACAAATCTTTTAAGTTTTAAAGACTGGATCCATAAAGGAAGGTGTGACATAACCAGCTACCCATCCAACATTTGGGATCAACACTTTTCAGTAAACCAATAGAAAAAACATCTGGACAAAATCAAGGAATACCAACCAGCTATTAATAGTAGTAATGATACTTTTCTCAAAAGCCAAAGCACAGATAGTTCTTTCCAGTTCATCCTGACATTAGATGAGCTTTAACCACAAACTATACTGAAATAAGCAAAGCAAAAACCTCTCCCACAGCTACTCCACCTGGAGGGAAAAAAACAGGTGAAAAGATGGAGAAAACTCATCCTTTCTTTAAGAATTTAAGACATTTTTTCCACAAAGCCTTGAATATAAACATCAAGTGGAGTGGACTGACAGTGTGGTCATCAACAGGTCCAACTCCCATCTCCAACACCTTGGACGCTCGCTCGGTCAAAACACAGGAGACAGGCGATTCCATCGTGACTCCTCAAATAAGCAGCATTCTGTGAGGCACCTCCCTTCTCAGAAAAACAGAGCGAGGTTTCCTGTCCTGGAAGGCAATGGAATGGGAAAACTAAACACCTTGGTTTAAACATTTAATATTAGAGTTCACTCATCCGTAATCAACAGTTTAAACACAAATGGACACCTGCCTTTTGTTTTTAGTAAAGACATGAATTCCAGCTTCTACACGCCCCGAAGAGAAATTGAGCTATTGCATCTCGTCAACATCATATTCTAGAACAACACTTCTGAGAACTCACGCCTTTTGAATTTCAATTCAATATTTTCCTCAAAGGTGTGTTATTCCATGAGCATCTGTGAATGATCAGCCGTCATGTCATCCTCAGAGGACAGGCAGGCTGTCTGTGGTGGGCATGTACGGCGCGAGGTCCTCTAAGTGGACAACAAACCACTAAGATGTCTGGAGTGTCTGTGTTTGCATTTGAAACCAAGCAGAACCTGAATTTTTGGTTGACATGCGGTTGACAAATAAAGGGTTTGAACGAGAACAGCAGATGTGAATGTGATGTCACGTTGGGCTGATAGTTGTGTTGAGGTGCCATTGAAACTCTACTGTGCTCGGAGGAGATTTTACTTATAAAAATGACCCTCATGAAAAGTATTTCAACATTGTCAAAAACTTTCTGAATGGAAATGTAATGTTTCTACATCTTAATACCCTTAAAAATGTGTACATAATATTTTGAACAAAGTTTACATGAGTCTGATAATCAGGCATAATCTGTTGATGGTTTATAGTCATGTGATCAACTCACTAACCTGGTGGATAAAACATGAAACTGCAGGACAAACTTGATCACTTCAACTTGTGTTTTTCTGACTGTTAAAAAAAAAAAGAAATACATTGGGAAGCAGTTTTGAGGGCTCAAATAAAAAGTTTCCTCCTCTCTAGATTTCTTTTTCCTGATGGAATCCTGCAAAAACACACCTGTCTCCGTGCCAACTGGTGCATCCTGTAGAAGGTGGAGGAGAGCAGGTGGATGTTTCCTAGTGTTTCTGATAATAACACTGCTTCTTTATTTTCCCCCTGGGTAAATTATTTCTCTGCATTTGACCCGTCCCTGTGGAACAGCGGGATTGAACCACTAACTTCTGATCAGCAGACAAACATCTCTACCTGCTGAGCCACTGCTGCCCGTCGTCATGAGAAAACCATGAATGGGTTCTGATGCTTGGTCTGACTCTGATAGCTGAAAAGTTTTTGAAATACTTAGATAAATCTGACCAAGCTGTTTCATTAGAGGCACACAAAAAAAACTTGTATAGTATTTATTAATCTGTCTAAGCCTCTATAAAGCTGTAGGTCTGTCCTCGCACAAGCAAAGCAAACAGATAAACATGTGCTCGTAATAGTTGCCCTAATCACTGATAATACAGGTGTTTTTATTTGCTAGTCCCACAGTCTGATCCAAATAAAGGCAAATCAATCATATGATTCTGCACACTTTAGGTTTTAAAGCTCAAGGCTTGTTTAAAAGCAAACATGTTAGTTTTTCTTTGACTTTAGGTAAATCTGGCCTTAAAAGGACAAAGGGGAAGTGATGTCGTCACTGTGGAATGAATCGGCGGAGGGTCTCCTGAGGAATCCTGGGTGATACTGGTGATGACGGAGACCAGCTGCTGACTCAGTGACTCATTTCTACCCCAGAGGGGAGGAGAGAAGGAAACGGGAGGGCAGCAGCTCCCGCCCAGACGAAGAACAGACACAGGCAGCTCCAGCCGACATAACACTTTACTAAACAGCTTGTAATGTCAGTTTGAGCCGTCCATCCCCTCTGGCAGCGGAGCACATCGTGTTGCAATGCAACCAGTTGGTTTATAAACAAAATATGATTAGGTAGCTTTTGGGAAACTGTTTATCTTTTGATTGTAAGAGCAGTCAGTCAGGGGCGAAGGCTGACGGCTTGGAGAAGTGTTTTCCTCTTTAGCTTCTATTTATCTTTATTTCATTCTGAACTGTTTGGGGAATGTAGGGATCGTTGCCTTGGCCCAGAAACCTTTGACGCCAGAAGTTAGGATCACACTGTTTTAACATGTGAGCTTCGAGAATCTACGTGGAAACATAAAGGTCAGAAAGTTTAAGAGCTGTGAAATTTAATAAAGTTCTTTAGCTAGAAACAACAAAACAAGAAACTTTATATTCTTGAAGAAATTCTCCAACTTTTAGCTTTTAAATTTAAAAAGGTTTTTGCCAAAAACAGCAGAGGACATTATAACGATGTGTTAGGCACAAGATGTAGAGATGAATCTAAAAAAATAAATTCCAACCTGGGTGTAGTAATGTTTTTAAGATAACCCCACTAGGAGTTTGAAACAGTGGATTTAGCTCTTGGGTACAAAGACCAGCAAACAATCTTCCTCTCCCTCTTCTCCATTTGGAAACCAACAAAAAGCTGGGACTGGTTGTTGAGTGGAGCCAAATGAAAACAGACAGAATTCACATTATTGCTACAGTAAGGAAAAATCTACAAATCTGAAACCTTCTGAGTAAATTTACAGAATTAGTTTCTCATCAAATGAAATCCTCCCAAGGGTGTTTCCCTTTGATATAATCTGAACTTATTTGATACAGAAATTTTCCAGTTTTACTTCCAGGAACACATCGTCTGCTGTGAGTGTTTTTATAATCACAGAATCAAACATTTTAATAGCTGATTCTGTTTCCGTGGAGTTCCAGATGTTCTACACGCCATTTCTAAAGTTTCACATCCTGTCTGCGACAAATCAAAGGGGGTGTCTGCGTGAGAGGGCGTCTTTGAAGAAAAATCTAAATGATAAAAGTCTTGACTCCATGTACCCAGACAATTATTTGCCCACCACAAACAGAACAAGACTTTGATTTCAGATTTTTTGTTTTTGATTGAAGTCTCACTACAAGGGAGGCGATCATCAGAAACTCAATCATCTCTCTTAATCACCACTAGACGATACAATGAAGCGTCTCTGCGGTTAACGATCACATCTTCAGCTCTGTAGTGAATGTGACGCCGCTTGAGCAGCAATCAATCATTCTGCGAGTAAACAATCTCATCACGATCATTACAGCTGGATGAGGAAGAAGCCTTTCAGGAAAACAAGTTACTGCCTCGCTTTGGAACACATCCACAATCAAACGAAAGAGTAGGTCCAACAGGAACAAAACAATCTGCAAGACAGTTAACAAATCTACATACCGTTTCTCCCAATATGAAGATTTATAAAGATGCAGCGGCCTTGCCCTTTTATGGCAGCTGGTGTCCTCTTTGTGATGTGAGGGAGCCTCTGTTAGTGTCAGGAAAAAAAGCAGGATTCAGTTGCATAACAATCTTTGCAATCACAGTCTGTTTGCTAAAGTCTTAAACGTTGAGCCCTGCAGGATTTGTCCATGGAGGTGGCTGGAATGTCTGGTATGACTGGTGGTGCCACCATCATGAAAACCTGAACAATCTGCTGATTGTTAATCCAGAAAGGAACAAACAGACTCTTATTGTTGTTTGATGTGAACTACTCAGGTTGTGTTCCTAATTTAAACAAGGAGAGAAAAACACACATGGAAAAATTAAAAAAGCCAGACTGCTGCAAAAGCAGAAGGATTTTTTTATGAGGACATAATGTCTGCATGAGAATCTGAAGTGACTTCTTGAGCTAATTCAAAACAAACGTTTCCACTCTGCCTGCAACGCCGAACGGAGACATTCAGTTCATGATGATCTGATGAGGTTTTTACTGAAATCTAAATGAGTCAGAGCCCCTAAATAACTGGAGAAACTCTCCGTTTTCATTAGGAGGGTTTTCTAGGCTCATTAGCGATCGCTCAGGTAAAAACTGGTGCAACCAAAGTGAAACAGCATGTCCGCCGTGATGGGTCATCGCTATTTGATCAAACAGAAACCAACAGGGTTGACGATCAAAAATGAATCACGCATTTTATTGCAAGTTTTATCATTTAGCATCATCAGAATGTGATTATTTCCCCGATTGCACAATTACGCTTCTTATCACACAGCTGCAACAACTTAGCAATAAAAACACAAAGTTGAAAAATGATGCAGACTCTAAGCAGCGTAAAGTGCCTCTGAGGGTCTGTTTTGATAGGCACGAGTAAACACGGTTGCTAAGCAGCGAAGAAAACAGGAGAATCCAGAGTTGTTCCAAACACTATATGTACTGTACTCCATATTTTTATGGTGTTTTTCTAATCGTGGCGATTTCACACGAGGCCAGTTAATGGTAAAAAAACACAGAGAGAACTCAATGTGCTCATCTGTTTGTCTGTGACTGGTTTGGGGGATCCTTTGCGGAAAACTCCATCTTGAACTGGCCCAGCAGCATAAAACATCACCCAATAAACAACCGAGGAGAAACGGAACGTAAACACCAGGTTTGCTCCAAGTCCGTACGAATTCTTTCACAACAGCGTGGTTCTGTAAAAACACGTTTCAGATTTTTATTAGAGGAATCACTCGATTGGAATCCGACAAAGGACGTGTAAATTTTGATTAAAGGAGAGGGGGGTGTGATCGTCTGGCGTGCTTTAATCGATTACTGGAAACAGGGCACTTTGAACGCTGTCATTTGCACAAAAAAGGCCACGGCACACGTTTGATAGAGTTGAATCAGGTTATTACTCATATGTCCCGTGGAATATTTTAAACTTAATTGGCTTTTAAAAGTGGAGAGCTGCATGTTATATTTGTAATATGTTCACATTTTTTACAAAAAGAACAATTTTTCTTTGTTTTTTTTCATGACTCTTTAAAGTTTATCCAGACGATTCACGACCCAACCAAAGATTTATTATATTTTTACACTTAAAACCGTTTTTTCACTGTAAATTAGCTTCGACACAAATGCGCCACCACTTTGTATCTAAGGGGAATTGAATGATATATTTTCACGTGCATGATAGTTTTAAAGCATTACCTCTGACAGCACTTAAACGAAAACACAAATCATAGTGTGGATGTGCTAAAACAGTGTAGCATCATCACACGCCTCATTCATTTTTATGTAAAGGAGAGCTTTCAAAATCCTGTCATATGCCGGGTGCAGGACTCAGATATAAAAACAGCAGCAGCAGGTAGGTGAGTTGATGTGAGCTGAAAAAACAGAACTGTACACAATAATGACGGATTAACAACGAGACTCAGGTGTGTGATTACACCTGAGCGGTGCAGGGAGACAGGAGGAGGACCAGGAAAAAAAAACAGGAACAACTGAACACAAAGGATGCAGGACATGACAAACTGATGCTTCCTGCAAATAAAACTACTCAGAAACAATCCAAATATACTAACTGCTACTTTTTCTGCAGTTTTTTTAAACCCTGGGTTACATTAGACTGACTCCTGTTGAGCTGAAGTAAAGTTTTTGTAACGTGGCATTTGGCAAACAGTTTGAAGAGGGGAACTGTCAAAGTCTGCCAGCTTCAGAAATAAACGGAGATAAATGTTACACCGAGCTGAAGAAAGAGACTTTATATCCTCTCCAGCTGTGGCTGGTCTTACTGGCAGCACACTTCTTCTCGGGAGGAATCCTGGCTGCAATCTGAACAGTCCCTCCAGCTTCGGTTCTGAACCTCAGGCTGTGAAAAATGACCAAGAAGTGCCGTAACTCTCTCTCACTCTCTGGTGGGTCCTCAAAGGCAGGAGGTACAAAACATATATATTTTCCTAGTTTGTCTGGAGTTAAAGTGCAGGTCTGCTCTGGATCGCTGAATGCATTTTCTGCACAATCAAAATGCAAAGAAATTCATTTAAAGATCTGTTTTATAAGCAGAAAAACAAACTGTGGAACAGATAAGTGACTCATACAAACCTGATGTGTAAACGCTGTCTTGTTTAGGTTTTATGAACCTGGATTAAAACGAGTCAGCTGTGTTTATGTGAAACTTCTCTCGCTCATAGCTGTGGTTAGCCACAGCGTTCCTGCAACAGATACCAGTTTGGTCATTTTTACCACCTAAAATGAACAAGCAGCAGGAGAACAGACACCCAAATAATTATTCCATTTCTCCACATGACTGTTGCATTCAGCCACCCAAGAATCCGCACAAAACCAGAGGGCTGCTTCTATCTGAGCGAAGGGGAGTCAGAACTCTCCTCCTCAGTGGTCAAAACAGAAGCTGATGACCTATTAGTGACTCCTCCTGAGGTCAGAATACAAAGCTTTTGTCCAGTTTGGCTTTGGGTGTTTTGAGACTGATTTATGGAAATGAGAAATCTGTAATTACAGCTCCATAAAGGGAGCAGTTGGGGGAAAATAACTCCTGGTGGTGCGATACGCCTTGACTTTAAAGATGGTGTGGTTTTTAATTCCTAGTGTGTGGCACACTAATGAGTGTAGAAAAGAATACACAATCAGACACGTCGCTATTTCTGGTCAAATAAACTCATTCCCAAATTGTGGGACGTCAAGGGATGTGATTTCTGCAAATATAATGTATATTTAGGAAATTTAGGACTGTCGAATGTTCAACAAAACCCCAAAAGGTGCATCAAAAGTAAACTCTGGGTGAACTGGAGTGAAACTGTTTCACCTCACAAATGGATTTCAGAGAGCTCAATAATTACCGTATATTATTACGCACATAATGTATTTCAGAGAACTCACTTAAAAACACCATGTCTTACTATAGACCAGATATGGATGTAAGTGATCAGCATCAGAGATTAGTTTATTAACTTCAGCCTCTTGTCCTCATATTCCAAAAGGTGTCGTTCCACTGTGTTTTGGCTGTAAAAGATCCATTTTTCATAAAGAGTACTGAGTAGTGCATTTCCTGTAAGGCATTTTTATCTCACCAATATAACACTTTTATTTCATGCACCAAAAAATAGCACATTTTCTAGGAAAATTACTGGAAAGCAGGGTGCAAATTCTGAATCTTAGAGGCAGTTTGTGTCAAATGAAAGGCAGAATCTCTTGTAGCTTTAGGATTTGTTCAGAAACATCTTTTTTTTTATCAGTTATTTATCTTTAGTGCGGATCCACCTCATACACGGCAGAAGAGTCTGAAGAACTCCAAACACAACATCCTGGTAAACATCACCCAGCTCTGAATCTGATCCCCAAACAGTTTCACAGAAATCCACCTCGTCAGGACTGAGATCAGAACCTCTTGGGTGTGAATCAGGACAGCAGGGACCCTAACAAACCTCAGACTGATGCATAAATGATGTTCTAACTTCAGTTCAAAGTTTTTGGTTTGAATTAAGAAAGCTTCTCAGATGCACATCAAAATACCAGCAGAATGCAGAAGCCCAGTTTCTGAAGGTGAATCGTTCAATCTTATCAGTAAGAGACTAAATTATTAGATCAAACATGAACTTTCACGAGCATTTACAGAAAGTTTCGTGTTACAATTTCCCTATTTGGGCTGTACATGCTCCTGAATTAAGAAAACAACCCATGGTAAAGAATCTGCTTTCATTTCTACATTCTGTTCAATAAGTAAACAGAATAGTTCCCAACCCAGCAGAACACCCAGATATACACAGTAACCCTGCCTTAACTGTTACATAACGTGTTGCTCCAGACGTTTTAATTACATCCATTCTTTATGTCTTCTTTCTGGCTGCATGGAAGCTTTCCAACAGCCTTTACATGATAAAATAGCACAATTTCATGGGAAAAACAGTGGAAAATCTCCTCATAAAGGAGGGTAATTGTGCCTCTGCGGTTGTCTTCTGCTTGCTTCTCCTGTTGTGCCTGTTTACAATGAGGCCATTATAAACAGGGAATAATTTGAATGCTGATGAGTGGAGCATTTTTATCAAATTCTGACATATTCATGCCTTTTTTCCCTCCTCCACTTATTAATGTAATGAATGGCGTCATGCTCAGGGGAGAAAGGCCAAGCCACACGGCTGGTCATGCTGAAACCTTGCTGTGATCAGGGTTACAGACTCACTGGATATTTGAGAATCATGAATCAATTCAAACAGTTTATACTGTAGAGACACAGAGAGATCTTTTACAGTGGCAAAACAGAACAGAATTTGTTTTAACTGTTAACCTAACAGGTTAGAGCTAAATCTGAAATCATTTTCTGCAGGTCACTCTATAAATAATGCTAAGCACAAAAATAATTATTTATGATAAACATTGAGATAAAGCCACAAAAGACAAGCAGTACTCACTAACATAGAAGATCTATTCAGATTATGATATTTATAAAATTATAATACAAGATGAGAATACGTGGAGTCATTTATCTGTCAACGCAATGAAAATATTCACTTATTTTTTTTTAAATCCTTACAAAGAGAAAAGTACGATATCTGTTATTGCCTAAATTTAAAAAATTCCCCAAAAATAAGTCCCAGAAGATTTTAAATACACATTTATTGTTAAAATAGTTTTTTCTACTATGCAGAGCCAAAAGTGACAATTCAATAAATAAATAAATAAATAAAGCATAAATAAGTAATTAATAATAATTAATAGTAATTTCCTCTGTTTTACCACAGATTCTTGGTCAGCAACTATTTGATCTATTTTAACTATTTTAGGCTTAAAAATATCTCAGCAACTTAATAGAAATGCTCCATCACAAACCACCATGTTTGTTATCAGCCTAAGCTCCGCCCACTGACTTTGACGAGTGAGTTTGACAGATTAAATGTATTCATGATGTGCAGCAACACACAGACAGACAATGAAAATTAAATACTGAAATCATTAAAAATAATTAAACATGAAAAACATATGTATAATTTTTTAAAATTAACTAAATCATTGTATTTTTGGTACATTTATTAGTTATTGACACATTAAATAAGTATTTAATGTTTTATTTATTTATTTAATAGTGTCACTTTGGCTCTCCATACTCTTTAGGTGATTTGCCCCAATCTATGTTCAATTTAATCCCCTGTTTGCTTTATATAAAGGCTTAACTTTAAATGCAGTTGAGTGTTTTTGTTTTTCCTGCAGTCTAGAATCTGTTTCATGTAAATCACAGTGGTCAAGCTGTAGGACTTAGGACAAAACGAGGACTTGAACCTTGGTCTTTAAAGCAGACGTGTCTCCAAGCTCCAGAAGATTTTATAACAGGTTTATGAGATTTACTCGTATGTCTCTGGAAGATTTGTATCCTGTGTAAAATGTTTTTACAGCCCATGCATCAGAGTGCACACACTCGAATGTTCAGAAATGTACAGAATATGAAATTAATGGTTTACAGAAAAGTAAAAATGAAGCCCTTTGACAGGTTAGTGCTGTGTCACTGGGCTGGCTCCCTGTGGGGTATTTCCTTTCACTGTAGCCAAATGCCATGTTCTAGGCTTTACAACTGCAGGCTGCAAATAGATGGGGGACATCAAGTGTTTTTATGTTATCATTAATAATGTCTCTTCTGCTGTATTTGTCCTCTTAAAGGTTTCTTCAGTTTTGACTTTTTTGTCATTTAAAGTTTCAGATCAGCAAATTTCAACATCAGACAAAGACGACCTGAGTAAATACAAACTGCAGTTATCAAATGATGATTTCATCTATTAAGAGAAACTAATTTATCCAAACCAACCAGGTGAAAAAATAATTAAATCATAATTTAACTGTGTTTAACCACATGTTTTTGAAAGAAAGCACACACTCTGTTTCACTAAAACATTCCATCAGCTGAACATGGTGGTGGTGGTAGTGTGATAATCTGAGGCTGCGTTGCTGCCTCTTGACCTGGATGACTTTACATCTTGACTGTAATTGATTAAACCATGAATTCTGCTTTTTATCAGAAAATCCTGAAGGAGGATGTCTGACCTTTGACCTTAAAGCAGGTTGTTCATGTTTGAAAACCCTCCGATGTGGCTGAATTAGGACAATTCAGTAAAGAAGAGTGGGCCGTTCCTCCACAGTGACGTGAGAGACTACCGGTAGTTATCATAAACGACTGACTGTTGTTGCTGCCAGTGGTGTAATTGTTCAGTGGTTCCCAAGCTCTTTCTTCTGGGTCCATCTTGATTTTACGCATTTTTTTCCGTGCCCCCCGTGATCACAACCTAAGAATGAAGTATTATCTACTTTTAAATAATGGATAAATACAATCAGACTTTACTTTGGTCTCTTTTATGATTTTACAGTTTTTTGATATGACCCCCAAATGAATGTCGGCCATCCACCGTTGGCTTTAATGACGCTGAATCGTGACTTCAGGAAAGCTCACAAACAGACGCTATGAAGTCATCTGTGGAACTCAGACATGACGTGTCGCAAGAACTAATCCAATGAGAAGGTTTCAGATGTTTTGTTAATGACCCCTTCAGACTCACCACAGTTATGTTGCTGGATTTATAAAAAGACATGATCTAATTCTGTAAACTGCTCGTCAGATTACAGCTTCGCTCTCCGACATGCCGCCTGCAGATCGTCTTGCAAACTCATCAAAAATGACATTGTTGTCAGAGATTTTGACCATGATAGATTAGGAGCATTTCAGGGTGAGTCAGTAGCCATTTCCGCTTGATGAAGAATTCATGTTGGAAATAACATGAACACGAGACCAAGCACAAGTCAAACACATTAACAGCCCAAACCTCCAGCATTTATGGAATGGATATCTTTGCATCTCAAGAGCAAGATCAACATGATGGCAAGAGAAGAGCTTGGAGCGCTAAGTGGTTTAGCAGAAGGAATTTTGCTGTATAATGTCTACACAGAGGTTTGTGCAGCGGTATGCCTGCAAATTTTCCATGATTGCATGTTCAAATCACAATAAATATCCCCTTGTGTCGAGCTACCGCGCACAAGGTAAAACGTTTTGTTGCACCACTGGATGTAGGGTAATTGCGACGCTTTGGCAAAGTGCTCACAGATTCAAATACCTGCAGAGTTGAGGACTGCACACACCACTAGAGGGGGTAATATGAAATCTGGCTGCAGAGATGAGAGGCTTTATTTATCTGAACACAGTCTGGTGGCACCAGGGCCGGTTTTGGCCATAGGCTGATTAGGCTATTGCCTAGGGCGCCCTCTGCTGGAGGGGGCGCCAAATTGTCCCTTAAAAAAACTTTTTTTTTTTTTTTTTTTACAAACTGCTGGACACACCATTCATCTCATGTAAAGAGCAAAGTAAGTAATAAATAAATACATAAACTAAATAAAAAAGCACAACTTTTGCTGCATGAACAGTCAACGTGGCGCCCCATGGCTACCTGCTGCTGCCGCTGTGATCAGTAAGATGGGGGAGAGGCGCGCTGCGCACACCCCTCCGTCCGGTTGTTTATTGATAATCAGTGTTGGGAGTAACGACTTCCAAAGGTTATTAATTACTGTAATGCATTGCTTTTTTCGGTAACGCAGTAATGTAAGGCATTACAGGAAAAAAGCTGTAATATTTTAACGTCAGTGCGCGTTACAGTGCACGTCTAACCCGGATTGAGGCGGTGGGTTCTTCAGAGGAGAAACGTCACTCAGTGAAAAATGTGGTCAGTCAGAGCAGAGAGGAGTAAATCTGCAGCCAGTGAAACAAGTCCGGTTCTGTCCGGTCTGAAACTCATGCGTGGTTCGGTTCGAAACTCGGTCCAGAGGGAAAACGCGGCCCGAGTCGTGCGCGCTCACGGCATCCAAGGCCCGTTAAGACATATGAGCGCATGCAGCGCTCCGTAAACTGAAGCGAGCAAACTGAGAGGTAGTTTCATGATAAAGAGTCACTCTGTTATTCACGTCAGAAGTTGGAGAGTTCACTCTCTCGCCCACTGAGCAGAGGAAAGAGCGCGTCATGCAGCCTCTGCTGCAGGAGGAGGAGCAGACAGGTGGAGAAGAAGCACACAGGTGGAGGTAGGAGTCAGTCAAACTAATGAATAAGGAGCTTGTGCAGAGAGATATGTTTATAGATTTAAATATACTGTATATAGATATGATGGAATAATATATGGATAGGTAGGGATGATGGATGGATGGATGGATGGATGGATGGATGGATGGATGGATGGATGGATGGATGGATGGATGGATGGATGGATGGATGGATGGATGGATAATAAATGATGGATGGATGGATAATAAATGATGGATGGATGGATGCTCAGGGCCGGCCCTGGGTGGCACTATAGCCCTGACAAAACCTCAGTCTCCAGGAAAGGTTCCCAAACAGTGCAGCCATGTTTCCCATAACCTGAATCAGTGTATATGTCCAGTTTACGCTAGCGTTTATTAACCTAAGCTGTCTTCATGCTCTCATGATGAACACAAGTTTCCACAGCCTGGACGAACTACCTTACAGTAAATGATAAAACAAGAGTAAAGATGGAAATGAAGTATGAAAACGCCTCCCAGCAGTCCCGAGATTCTTTGGGCTGGAGATGGTTTAAAGTGCAGACAGACACCATGGAGATGTGAGTGCTGGGCGATGACCCCAATGCAGCTACAGGAGAAAACATGACACTAAACTCTTGCTGCTTCATGTTCTGACTTCGTATCTACTGCAAAGATCAGAAAACATGTTAGAATTGCGCCCAGAAGACTCATGAGGTCAACAAAACAGCAGAAAGGAGCTGAGTGCTCTCGGAGTGTCAACCCACAATTTTCCAGAAGGCTTTCCCTATTTTTTTCAGCTCGACTAAGTAAACCTTTGGCTGTTAGGTACCCTATTACTTTAGAGGTATGGACACAATCAGACTTTCCATGTGGTGGACATTCCAGTCCACATCTGCTTTCAATAAATGCACATGTCCAGCTGTTTCAGACCTATAGGCTTCCAGTCTTTCCCCATTCATCCTGCAGAAGCTATAAATGTGAACAGCATCCCTGTTGCACGTTGTTTAAAAAAGATAAATCAAAAGCAAAGAAAAAATACAAATACAGCTGTAATTAAAGTAGGGCAATCACAATGCATTTGAACCTTAAAAGAACATTTTTCAGTTTAGGCCTAGCTAGCATCTGGTGGAGTTCCATATGTCTGCAGAACTTGGAGAAAGTTTGGTACTGAGACCATCTGACAGGAACATCTGCAAACAATGTATGAAGCATCTAGATTTTTGAATAAATAAATGCATTATTTCCTTCATGCAAACTGCAAACACACCAGAAAAAAGTTTTGAGACAGGAATCTGAATGTGAATCAGGAGCATTTGGCTGAACAGATTAATATGAGCATGATGTGCAAGTGCACACATCAGACTCCTCAGGTCTGTTTGTTTTGTCTTTTTTTATTTTTAAAGCTATCATGATTATCAATGTTTATTTTGAAAGATGCCAAAATGTTTCACTATTCTTGTACTGGACGTTTGCAATCATCGTGCAAATTTAGATATTTGACTTCCATCTGCTGACAGCGTAGAGCTGTTTTCTTTACTGTGTGGAAAACAGCTGCAGACATGTTCAAATAAAACAAACACAATTTCCTGACAAAGCAATAAATGAATTCTTATTTATTTTATCTCTAGAATGTCAGGAAGGGTAAACATTTAAATAAGCATAGTGAGGTTTTGTTTTTAGTGTTGATTTAGAGAGAAGCAGAACGTTTCTAATTAATTTGGAGTGCTGCCATGCTGATATATAAAACATAGATTTAATATGCTACAGGAACTAACATGAGTCAGGTGGCTCTGTGACCTATAAGCAAAAATGAAGTGTCGAACCTGAACACAGATGAATCTGAATTTAAAACATTGTAAACGTTCCTTTTTGTGAGTTTAGTCAGAGTGTGAACTCATCTGACCCTGATCCTCCTCCAGACATGTCTGCAGTGCAGGGGGGCAGAGTGACTTGTTAAAAAACAGAGCCCTTTTTGGCGTGCTGCACAGGGAACCAGCTGTTTATTTTTCTTTTCTCAAGCAATATTTCATACATTCTTCCCATGTTTGCATTTGTTTGCTCAAGATAAAAATAATTACAGCTGTAAATAGCTCTGACTGTTGAACAAAATGGCTATTTTAAATCATCTAGCAGTCAAACTATATCACAAAAGCATCTTGATTTATAGATGAGCTCTGCAGTCAGTTGCTTTAATTGATTAATGAATATCTGCTGATTCAAATCTTTTACATGTGAGAATAAAAAAGGTTTCACTTTGGATGATTTTTGCGCCCCGGAGCAGCTCGTACACATTTAGACAGCGACAGATGATCTAGACGGGTCAGGGTGTGTACAGGCCGACCCGTCTCCCTGCTGGACCGTCGGGTCGGGAGCTCGCTGCTGGTCAGCCCGATGGTGAAAACTCATGCAGAAACATTTTCACATGAGAGACGTGACTTGTCCCAGACATTATGTTCTTAAGATGAACTGTTTACATGAATGTTAAAGATTTGAACAGCAAAAAAGAGACACCCCCAAAAGTCATTTTGCAATCATGTGAACGAAACACCTGGAAAAACATTTATAAAGAAAGCAGCAACTGCTTTGTGAGCAGTTTAAAATTTGAAATCCAGATAAGAGTTTTCCCATAAGGGAGGGAATTTTCAGCCTGGAAACTGCCTATTTTTGGCTCGTTAAAGAGCTTGTAAGTGTTGGGGGGAGGCGTACAGATTTATTGTTTCCTTATTCTTTGGTAAGTTTCTGCAGTGTACAGATAAAAGCTGCTCCTAGAGCATGCTAGGACACACAGAGAAGTATCAAATTAAATGATGAACACACACCTCTGACATTGTTTTGTGTTCTTTTTTTCATGTTAAGAAGTTCTTTCAGGTCACTGGTGATCCAGGGTTTGCTATTGGAGAATCACCTCACTCTTCTGGAGGGAATAATGTTGTCTAAGCAGAAGTTTATATAATCAGTCAAATCGTCTTGATGTCCTCTCTCCATGTGGCTCACAGTGCACATCCTAGTCTGTAGCCTCAAAACAACCTTGCAGAGTTTCTTTAGCTTCCTGTGACCATCTCCTCATAGATCCTTTGGTCACAGGTTCCCTTTCATCAAGGAGTTTGCACACAGTGCAGAGAAAGACAAGATTATGCTGAGGGCTGCAAAGATGATATTAGCATGTCCTGGACCATCTGTTGTTGACAAGCACTGCTACCTCCATTGCTTTTCCTGCTACGCTTCAAATCTACGTCTGCAAATTCCAAATTAGCCTCAAATTTATTTAGATTATCCTGCAGAAAATGCTCCTGTCATCTTACTTATTATGTCATTTTTTTTCTTCCATTCTTTTGATAAAATACATTGTCGATTTTTTCCCACAGTTCTCTGTATGTAGTTCTGCAGAATCTGTAACAACAGTAGAAGCAAGATCAAAGTAATGAAGATTGACCCTCAAGAGCACTGATGGTATCATGAAGTAAATCTGGGATTACATAAGGAAACAGAAGACATGGAGACAGCATAAATCCACACAAAAGCTGTGGAAAATTCCCTCTACATGCTTGAAACAACCTGCTGCCTTCCAAGGACGTTACAAAACAATGTGCAAGTTAAAATAACAGGTGCTGCTTCAAAGACAAGGGAGGAAGAGCACAACAAAATAACAACATGTCTTTTTTAAGTTTAACAATCAAATTATCAAATATTTATATGCATGTATAATGTAAATTTGATAAAAGTGACTTAACGGTCAATATATTTTTGTAAATGACAAAAAATTGAAAAAACTTTTTAAAAAATTCTCAGAAATGTTTAAGTGAAAAGCAGATCTAAACATGGGACAGAAACTAAATAATTTTGAAGCTTTCATTTAAACACCAGGAGGCAGGGAACAGTAACGTCTGAGTGAGAAACTGGGAAATAGATGGTTGCAGAGTGAGAATGGGTCTGATTTGGTGTTTGGAGGGGGGAAGCTGGTTCTGGTTCACTGGATGTCAGTGATGCACCATCAAGTCACAGGAACTTCTGGTTGAGTGGACGCTGCCACGATTTGTTGTCCCAGCTCACCGGTGACATCTTTTAAGTTTTAGAGCATCTTTAAGTGTTTTACTGGTTTTATTGCTCTGCGGTCTACGTGGACTAAATGTTTGGGTCATTCTCTGTGATGTTTGTTGTGGATTTACCTGTTTAGGAGTGGGAGGGCTCTCTACCTGCACTCCTGGATCTGGAACTCACTTCCTGGCCTTGCTACTCTTCCTCACAGCAGCCATGGGTCCCACCCAATGTGTCATCTGGTCTGCTCTTCTCTGCACTCTTCCTGCTGACAGACTGCCTTGCTACAGCCGCTGAGCTCCTCGGGGTTCGATGGAGCCCGCCTGTTAAGGCCAGCGCTATGTTGTAATCTAAGCTTGCAAACTTTTCACAAAACAACATTTTCACCTCAACACATGTTTCAGTTATTCTCCACAATTTTGGGTTTGAAGCAACAAGCAGTTGTGGATGCTTTTTTGTTGTTGTTTTGATCAAAACCTGTTTTTAATGGTCAAAACAAGAGTAAATAGTTTTTATCTGCAAAGAATTAATACACAATATTTGAGTTGATGTGTTGCTACAACATCCCCATAGCTCTCAGGTTTAATATAAAAAAGGAATAACAAGTAGCAGTGCCAATGTTCATTGTGCTGACGTCATTTTTCTAATATATTTTTACTAGTTTTTAACCATGTTGTTTGTTTTTCATGGTCGTATGTAAAGCAGGAACTAATTCTCAAGCTGAGCTTAAAGCTGTCAGCGCCGCATGTTTTCAGGTGTTTGTATTTCATCACTTGGTGAAAGCTATCGAGAGAATCGTTAAAACTCTTTCAGCAATCACTTAAAAACCTGAAGGTCAAGAACTTCAATAATTTCCAGTTTGGAAAAACTGAAGTATTAAAGCTGCGCAGAATCACATCCCTGCATTTCTGCAGTTGCATAAAAGTGTCACTCAGTCTCGACCACAACCCCTAGAACAATATTATGATGGAAAATGAGCAACGCAGCCCAGCATAAATGTGGGACTTCAAAGTTATGATAAGGTGAAATTTTCCAGTTTCACTCCTTTAAGTCTTTCTTGTGCTTTTTTTTTACAAGCCTTTTCACATTCTTTGGACATGGCTACACATTTCATGTTCAGTTTTCTGTGTCCATATTCGCTCCTGTCTATATTATTTTATTTTGCCAAACTAAAAAAGCGTACCATCCATTAAACAAACTCAAACATCATACATCTGGTGGATGTGTTGCTTGTTGCTGAATAGAACAGAGTAAGAGAGGTCATTCTGACAGATGTTAAAGCTCTCAGTTCTGATCAGGAATGTGAAGTACATTTATTTGTCCTTTGTACTGCATGTCTGCAGATTGATGCCTTCATTGGGTTTCTGTCTTGAATGATGGCTGACAGTTCTTTCTGTCTTTTAGCTCTAGAATCAATCACACAGCACACCAACAGTCTTCCTCAGGAGGACAAAAATGCCTTTTGTGTTAAGGTCCATGTATAAGATAAAGTGTTCATAGACATGGGACATTACTTGCCTTCTTAGCTCGTCTCATCTCCCCACTGATGGTAGGGTAAAATGACATTGGCAGGGAACAATGTGAAGCAGTGTTCAGTTTGTTCCTTCTGAACTATTTTAGTTCTTTAAAAAAACTGTTTTAAAAACATCAAAAATGTGAACTAAAGCGTGTAATCTTTTCTCTGCAATATTTAAATAATGAGGAAAAACAATGTAGCGCAGGTCTTCAGACAACTGAGTGTCCAAATCAAGTTTTTCTATTTACTTTAAAGAGCAAATTGCAGTTTTTTAAATTCTGATAAAATGCTGTCCAAAAATACTATTTGAAACATTTCTTGAGGGTATTTTGTTTCACAACACATTTTTGAAACCATTTTTATAATCAAAAGTGCCACTTTTCAGCAAAAATTCTGAAACGCTTTTAAAAGATCTTGACCTGTGACGTAACGACTGGGAGTTTTAAGCTAGGTGGCGTTGCAGTGTTGCCAGATGTAGATAATTATGGTATTTGTAGGATAATTTAGCACTCTGTATGATCATCCATAAATATGATCATTTGAGCCCTTTGTTGTGTGGAATCTGTATAAGAGATGCTTAAATAATCATTGTGTTAGATTCTTTAAAGCTAAAACTACTTTAAAGACTATAATTTTGCAGCAGCATTGTTTGACACACTGATATTAAAGCTGTGGGTCATCAGACATGTCAGGATGTAACTTAGTAGTATACAATAATTTCTCTCAGCATACGATAACTTTAAGGTCCTGGTACGATAGTGTAGTGTGTGTGGTTGTGTGTGTGGCCGAGTGGGAGGAGGAGGAGTGAGTCGCTGATTGCAGCTGAGTGGGATCACCTGTGCGGGTTGAGAGGAGATAAAGGAGGCAGGTTGCAGGCTGGCAAGTTGTCTGGGGAGCAGGGCTTGGTGTCAGCTGAATCGGGTTGTAGCCCGACCAAGCCAACCGTCATAGCACTCGCGGGCGGGGCGGGTGCCGTTCGCATGCTGTTTAGGGCTGCCGGCGGTGAAGACAGCTAGGGGCTCAGGGACAGGTTCCAGCGGCAGGCAGGGACACGAGTAGCCAGCGGGGACCATAGGAGTGCGCTCCACTGCTCTCCAGCGAAGGACGATCCTCCTGCCGTCTGTGGAGGATTCCAGGGCGCATACGCCGGCGGCTGACGTCACGCTGTACCGTCGGACCGAATACGGACTAAGACGCGCCCAAGCTCAGACCCCAGGGCGGGGTCTTGAACAGTGGAGGAGCTAAGTGGTTTTAACTTTCCTAATTGAACTTTTATTGTTAGTGTTTTGTGTTTTTAGCCTGCAGCTATGGGGGAGAGTTAGCGGGACAGCAGGGCAGGAAAAGGGGGAGGGGTTAGTGGCGTCACTAGGTCACGGTGTGTGTGCTGTGGTGTGACGGTTTGAACCGGGTGCCGTGGTTGCAGTGCCCCCTTTGGGATGTGGTTTGGCTCCGTGTAGAGCCCTGACACCAGTGTGAGCAGTGCCACTAACTGGGCCTGAGCCTGAAGTAGGTCCGGCTGGACCCGGCTGCATTTTCTTGTAGGCTGCCTTAAATTATTATTAATAAAATTATTGTTTTATAAACTAAAACTCCTCCCTTGTGTTAGTGTGCCTCCTTCTGCAAATCACTACTCATCTAACAAGGTTTTATTACAATACTTTAACATTTCCAATCTGGCAACGCTACGACGCAGCCTCACCCTCGGCTCACTGTGGCGAGTCGGTAGTGATCGGGCAGAGCGGCTGTGTAATGAAGTCAGTCTGTGTTCATTTTTGTTAAAAATGCTAAATTGTTGTGTTTGTGGAGGCTGTACAATCAACAGCCTGTCAGGACAGCGAGTACACGAGATAGAACGGCACAATCTTCCTTGTCTAAATGCGATTTGCATCTGCTTTCGCTACGAAAAACACGGTTGTTGTGTCACCCACTTCATACCAGATTGAAGATTAAAATCCCAGCGATGTGATGGAGTTCAACAAAGAATACCGAAGCAAACATCAGGTGTGAGTCTAAACAGGTGCTGTGCATTCAGTTCATTCTACTTCTCACTGGGACCGCTGTTATCAGCAGCGTTGATCCGGTAGCAGGCAGGAGACCAGATTGGATCCATCGGAGGCTCAGACATACGCAAACAAGCAGGCCCGGATTAATGCACAGGCTAGGTATGGCTGAAGCCTAGGGGCCCCGTGTGTCTGGGGGCCCCCATTGGTCAGCAGGGTTTTTCAAATTTGCATAGCGGCCGCCTCCAGCTGATTTCACTCTGCCCGCAGCTGTGTGGATGTTATGCAGTTGCAGCAAACAGGTAAATATTGTTTTGGGTTTTTTGTATCCAGTAGTGTTGTCAAAAAACCCAGATCTTCTGTACCAAGTCGGTACTAAAACAAATGTTTAGGTTCCAGGATTTATGAGGAACCGGTGGTACCAACGTAGCGGGTCCACCTGGTTTTTGCGACGCTAGCTGGTCGTTTTTCGTCATTTTCGGTCATTTGACAGATTAAAATCACACACGTGTGTGTGTGTGTGTGTGTGTGTGTGTGTGTGTGTGTCTGTCATCAGACTGTGCTGAATTGGCGAGTGGCTGCAGCAGCCTGTCAGAGGGACTCCTGCGTAAATGCGCAGCGCTCCGGATTTCCTGGAGCTCAGCGGTTCAGAGAACGAGAACTCCCAGAGCGTTGAACCGAGTTGGTTTATTTTCTAGATCAGTCTGGATTTATGAACTGAACTGAACAGACATATAAATGCTGCAATCGGAGGCGATCGCGTGGATGCGCTCATGCGCTGCGCCAGTCCTCAGACGGGGAGAGTTATTAGAGTTCTCCAGATGAAGACTTTGTGATCAGCTGGTTTATTCTGTAGATCAGTCTGGATTTATGAACTGAACTGGACCTGGTGTGCAGATCAACTGAGCTGAACCATCAGAACCACGATCTTCTGTTCTGCAGCTTCATTAAACATCAGGTTCTCCAAACTGCAGTGGAGGAGGAATGGTCAAGGAACGATTCCAATATTTTTTTTAAAAGAAATTAAATAATGCTGCCGAAAATGTCATTATTATAATTTCTAAATTAATAAGTGACAGGTAAAAATAGATTATGACCGAATTTTTTTTTTTTTTTACCATCAGTCAAAATGGTCAGGATGGTACCACCTCTGCCTCTATTTGAGCAGGAAAACCCTGAAATATATGATTTTATTTAAATTTACATGCAAGAATATTCTTAAACTGTATTGGTCCACAAAATCATAAGCAACACTGATTGAGTAACCAAATGAATAAATAATAATCATATATATATATATATATATATATATATATATATATATATATATATATATATATATATATATATACATACACACACACACACACACACACAAGCGATTGGAACAATCGGTAGTGGTCAAAGTTTCGGGTCACAGACTAGGGGGCCCCTGAACAAGTGTAGCCTAGGGGCCCCAGTGCACCTTAATCCTCCCCTGCAAACAAGAGCTGTGTATTGTAAGTCTTGTTGTCTAATATCTGCTAATTACCAACTTTATTTATTAAGTAATTGTAAACTTTTAAAGATTTTTCTGTGTCAGAGCCCGCGTTAAAATCCACATTTTTCTCTATATCGAGCAAACGGGTCACCCAGTTGTTACGTCACTTCTGGTCTGGCTGAAAAAAAGAGAATTCTCACAAAAATGACTCCAAAAGCCTAAATAAGTTATATTTGTGTAAATTTTTATTCGGAACAAGTTTCTATTATATTTCTCTAAAGATTTGTTTAAGGGGGTCTCTAACCTGCAACTTGTTCTTTGAAATATTTGTGAAGTCAGAGATTTTATCCATGTTGTCCATTTAGCAACTTTATATTTAAGGTTTTCTTACCCTTCTAGCAGCTGTTTTTCCAAAAGGCAGCTATCAAGAGACTCCAATGTGAAAGAGCACATACTTCTGAAGAAGTAGCAGGTTTGGTTCTTTGCTGTCCCAGAGCATTCACAGGCAGCCCAGTCCTCATGCTGCGGTCAGAGCACGATGTGTCAACCTGTCCTCATCAGACTGCAAGAGTCAAATGAAACTACAAAATATTTGATGATGTAAATAAGCACCTATCAGGGCACCCAGTTTTTACTTTATTTACCAACAAGTTGCATGGCAGCACTGGATTGTCTCCTAAAATAAATTCTAAACTCAAGATTAAGGTGTATTGGAGCAACAAATGACTAATAAGTTTTAATTTTATAAAGTTTGATGAGGTTTATTGGCTCTGGGGATCTCCTCACACTATAACCTTTCTCCATCAGATCCTCATTTAACCAGAGGGTCTGTCAGCAAGCAGCTTTTACCACAAAAACAACAAGGACAGACTACGTGCTGCATGAGCAGTCAACAATGAGGTGAGACAGAGCCACGTACCTTTATACGAACTCCCCTTTGCCATTAGGGAGACAACATGCAAAAATGACTCAGTGTTGGCTCCAAGACTACTAGATACTCAGGGAATTACTCAGACCACAGCTGCAAACATTAATCTTCTTCTCTGTCCAAATGTATAATCACAAAGGAAAGCCAAAATGTCTCATTATAATACTTTTTAAACAAAAAGTGTTTTAAGAAAGCTGTTTACATATATATATATACTGTATACTATCCAATCCACACATGCAAAGAAATCAATCATCAATTTCCATACATTAAGTTGTGTGTGATAAAATGGAATGAAACTGGGTGAAAGGATTGGAAATATGAAGAACGAAAAGTGCAAAAAGGCATGGAAAGTCATGGCACAAGCAGGAGTCTATCAGTAACTGGAAAGCAATACTGCCATTTAGAGCAAATCATTTTCAGGTGCTTCAGTTCCAACTGTTGACCCATAAAAAGGTGTCTCATTACCAAGATGATTATCAAGATATCATATGATTCTAAAAATCAGACAGTAGTTTTATTAGAACTTTACAGAAAATGGAAACAGTCCCTACTGAAAACTCTTTGAAACAAATCACATTTCTCACTGTGGCCTATATAGTTGTCATCATCAACGTAACATTTATTTACAAAATATATATAAACAACTAACATTTCGCATTATACCACAGGATGTTTGGATCATAATTTTGAATCAATCAGATCTCAGATCAGGTGAGAGCCAGGCGTTTCCCATCATGCCCTTGGTTTTGCAGCCGGTGGAGAGCAACTGCAGCGCCTTGCTCCAAATCTGCAGCGTCTACGGCGTCCCTACACAACGGCCATCTTACCACCGACAGCTGACGTTCTGCTCTCTGTGGTAGCAGCTGGGAGGTGAGGATCAACTTAACTAAAAATACTCTTAACTTAATGACATATTAATGGATTTACCAACAGTTTGCTTTCTTATAAACCATATAGTATGTATAGACTTGAGATAGGATACTTTCACAGTTTATGAGTTTCCCGGCCATTAACAATATATTTCACAGCCAAATCTCTGATGTTTATAACAAAGCAAACCGTTTGAAAACTGGTTAAAAAATTGAGCAAGTGGAATAGTTAATATTTGCTCTCCCAAGTTGTGTGTCAGTGACAAGTGAGTTGCAGTAATATGAAGGATTTAGATAGCACACATGTGGAGTTAAAGCGATACTCCACCAAAAAGTTTTGGGTTTTTTGGGTCTGTTGCCAACTTGCCATATTCCCCATAGTTAGAAAAGTGGGCAAAAACCAATTTATAACCAGCCCAGTTGATATCCTGATCCGGCTGATCAGTACTTTTTAAGGCACAGACCGAATTTCGTGGTATACTGACCAAAGACCGACTCACGTGATCAGAAACGGTGCCTTACCTGTCCATCATTAATGACAACTTAGACAGCGATTAAGCCTTATAAGCTGTCACTGATGCTGTGCACGCATCAACAGCGCTGGGCATGTTGTGTGTGTGTGACGGACGTGATGCAATTGTGTGTGCGTTGTTGTTGCTGCGTGCACTCGTCTCACCGGCAGCTGTGTGTCACTGTTCCAGTGCGCCTGTGTCAGAGGAGCTGCTCACGTGTTACTGTATTGGTGTGGTGTCGCATATGCGTGTGTCAGAGGAGCTTGTGTGTGTGTGTGTGTGTGTGTGTGTGTGTGTGTGTGTGTGTGTGTGTGTGTGTGTGTGTGTGTGTGTGTGTGTGTGTGTGTGTGTGTGTGTGTGTGTGTGTGTGTGTGTGTGTGTGTGTGTGTGTGTGTGTGTGTGTGTGTGTGTGTGTGTGTGTGTGTGTGTGTGTGTGTGTGCGCGCACAAGATAGAGATTACATCAGCTGCAGAAGCTGTAGTGCAGCCCTCTTCACTGGAGACTGTTCACTGTGATTGTAATGTGGACAACTGCTGGGCATATGTTCTCTGTTCCAGTACGATCATATTACCGTATTTTAACTATTTGTTGTATATGCTTTGTTTAAAAGTAGGAGAGGTGACCCAGCAGGAGGGGAAAGAAGAAATGAGCAGCAGGAAGGGGAGGAATTATCTGAGGGAGAAGAAACGACGGTGTCCTCATCATAGTTATTCCAGAGGATAGGAGGCCATGGAGCTGGGTTTGAATTTTTGCATCATTTAGAAAACACTAAGCAGTTGATTAAAGGTTTTCATATTGAAGAATTTTGTACAACATGATGATAAAATACAAACAGTTATGTTATTTATCGTGATATTTATTTTATATAAATATACTTATTATAAAAAGTGATTTAATTAATTATTTAACACTCAAAAGTATCAAAAACTGGTACCGTTAAGTACCGGTATCGATTCGTAGGTAAATCGATCGTGAAAATCAAATGTGAAAGGTACCCATCCCTAACACTGATGGTTTGATATATTTGCATATGTTGATTAGATTGATTGTCAACAACAACTTTAGAAATATTTTTACTTAGAAAATTAGCAATGTGTTACTATTTATTTTAATCGCTATACACACACACGCACGCACGCACACACACACACACACATATGAGACAGATGTTGGTCAATTAAAGTTTTTTCTAAAGAGCTGGAGTGTGCTGCTCTTCTTTAAATGTATTTAGTCAAGTTGTTTGATTTTTTTTTGTAACTTATTAAATCATTTACAAATTCCAAGTTTTACTCTTAGACTAGAACCAACTATTAGAATAATAATAGGAAACTCCTTGTAGATGAGGCTGTTGATATGTTGCTAAGTCGTGCAGTAGCAGGAGTCCTGAACAGAGGCTGGGAAACCTGAGAACCCCCAAGGAGCAAAGTGGGATTCTAGTAAATCCTTCAGTCCGTGGAGAGGGAGCGCCATAAAAGACTGCCCTCAATGAAAAACACTAAGTTGTCATGACTTGTCTTTGTGCCTGACATAGGGTCCAGTTTCTGTTTCACCCTCTTGAAAGGCCAGTGCATTTCTGAGAGCAAAGGTAAATGGAGGAACTAAAATCACTGTTTGTTTAGGCACCTCTAACACACACTTTGGGCAAAAGGGGTAATTATATGGAAATAAGGTCTAGATTCCTGTCGTGTATAGTGTAACATTTTTACTGTATCTGAGGAAATCTGGAGAGACGTGGTGCTTGCATAAACATTTATGTTACAAGAACCCTTAAATTAAAGGCTTTTAAATAAAGAAAAGTGGTAGTTAATTTTTTTTCAACATATAAACATGGACGTTTGGCATAATTGCAAATGAAATGTGCAACTGTATAAAACTTATAGGGTTTTTCTGGCATTTCTGTGTAAAACTCAGACCTGTTTTTTCCACTTATCTGAGTCATGGGTCATGGGGGATGCATTCCTAGCAGGTAAGAACAGATTGTCCTCTCTTCAGCTTCTACCAGCTCCTCCAATGGGGTCCCAAGGAATATCCAGGCCAGCCCAGAGATATAAATCCTCCAGCATGTCCTGGATCAGTCTCTTCTCAGCAGGACCCACAACACCTCCACTGAACGGTGTCCAGGAGGTATCCTAAACTCAAGCCCTAACCACCTCAGCTTGGTCCTTTTGATGTGGAGGAACAACGGTTCTACTAAGCTCCTCGCCCTAAGGCTGAGCTGGGCCATCCTGCAGAGAAGACTCATAATCTTGTCCTTTAGTCTAAACCCAAAGCTCATGGCCATAGGTGAAGGTTCAGTCCCCTCTTCACCACAACAGACCAATTAAACATTTGTATCACTGCAGACACCTCTTCACCTGTTGCTCTCCACCCTTTTCCAGTCAAAAACCATGGTCTCAGATTTGGAGACATTGATCCTCATCCAGGATGCTTCACACTCAGCTGTGAACCTTCCCAGCAAGAGCTGAAGGCCATAGTCTGATGAAGCTAAGAGGACTGCATCACTTGCAAAAAGCAGACTTAAGATCCGCCACCAAATTCATCACCTTCCACCCCATGGCTGTGCCTAGAAATTCTGTCCATAAAAGTTAACCACAGAACCAGGAACAAAAGTCAGCCCTGGAGGAGTTGGACTCTCATCAGAAACAGGCTCGACTTACAGACAGGGTCTCCTTTTGATGCAACAGGAATGCTGCATTTGTTTCATGTAATTAAATGTGTAACATGAAACTGACAGAGGACAGTTTATAAAATAATGTTGCATCAAGCACTTTGCAAATTTGGAGATTACACTACACTTTGATCTTTGGTGCACTCAGACTATCTGTTAGCTCATCAGTAAAAGTTATTTCTGTAAACAAAGATGGAAAAGATAGCAATTATTAATAGCATTTATATGAAAACACACTTCAGATTGGCAACAACAACAAAAAACCTATATATGCAAGAATCTTGAGAGTTGTGTGATGCTGGTTGCTACTGTACAACAATAAATACCATGCAGCCAAACAGTCACAAAATACATGAACCTCTTTATGATCCCCCAGGAGAGGATTAGAATTTATTTTAATAAAATTTCTTTTTAATTAAATATAAAATCTCTTAACTACTCTCATCTTTGATCTTGCACATGCACTTGCTTTGTCTTTTTCCAAGCAGCTTCTTCTTTTCTTTTCTTTTTTTACATAATTGATACAAAACAAAACTGATACAAAACAGAAGTCTGTTAAAAACCAATTGACTAGAGAAGACTACATAGTACAGATGGGTCAAATTTACTGACATCTTAGCAGGTAAACAGTAATCTTGACTAAATCTGAGGCAGGTGTGTAAGAGGAGCAGAACATAAACTTAACTGAAACTGCAAACTAAGAAAACTGAAGCAAAAATAACAAAAAAATAAATAAAAACACAGTAAAAAGTCAAAATTCAAAAGACAAAAATACACCTTTAGACTGTTAGAAGCTAAAACCAGATTGAAACAGCAGCTCAAAAAGTTCAATAAAGAGTTTAGTGTCACATTTTAACAAGATTTTACAAAAAACAGGCATCTGACAAACTCATCAACACACATTTTGATTATTTGCATGAACAGTAATAACTGAGAATTAATTGTATCCCCTCTCTCATTCAGTGCATGTTGTAAATGACTAAATATGAAGACATCACTGTAGCAGAGCCCCTACTGGAATGTGTTTAACAGAAAAATGTCGACAAAACTGCAGTAAACTACTGCTGAACATGGTGATTAATGACGAAAATGACTTATGATGTGGAAGAGAGACCTGCTGCTTTCATGGTGCTTTTTGTAGTTAAAGGTGCTAAATTTGGTATACTTTCTGCCCTAAAATAAAACGCAGTGCTGAAGAGAAAATCACCAAGTTTCCAACAGTAACTTAAAGTGAAGCAGCGATGGTTGATGGTTCCTAACAATCCACTGAGTCATCCATGAAAAAATAAACTTAAATCACAACGAGTTGTTTAGAATTCAAGCTTGTAACGATGGACGTATTGTTCGTTACACAACTAGTTAATGGATGTTGGATGAGCTGCTGAGAATGTCCTTCAGCGTGTGGAACCTGAAACATGAGCTGCTTTTCTCTGATGGACATTTCCTGTTTAAAACACGTGTGCTGGCGTGTTGTAACTGCAGTAGCTCGTGATTTATTTTCCATACCGCTTTTAAAAGGTCAGTTTTAATTACTGGCTTTCTGAGATCCATCAACCAAAAGAGTCTAATGTAATGAAATATAATAGTTGTAATGAGATTACAGTGATTTATGGAAACTAATTGGGCTCTGTTGTCATTAGTAAGGCTGCCTTCCTTACGAGCTAATTGGTTATGATTCTTTCTTCTGCATAACTTGGTTAAAGAGAATTGTGTCTGGACCCAGAGGTGAGTCTGACTTTCTGTATTTCTCTGTGATATAGCTTTTAATTCATTCATTTTTTTATTTAGCAACATCTTGTGTGTTCACATAAGAATCAGGGCCCAGAAATGAGTGAGTTGTGTTTTAGAGTGAGAAGCAAAGACAGTTCATGCCACAGTTGTAAATTTCACAGCTGGAAACTTAAAAGAAATACATTTATATCAAAGCAACTCAGTTTATCACATTTTATTTCACTCTGCAGGGGATCTTGGTCTTGCAGCATTGTTTTCCCATGTTTCCTCCTTCTCACGGAGTCTGGAAAACCTATATCATTCAAAAGGTTCCACTATGCTGTTGCTCTTTACTGCAGCCCAGCAGGCGGTGCACCCCTGTATTATGCCTCCCAATGGGAGCACCACCGGAAAGTGTCAGTCACAAGACTCAGCATCTGTGACCTGAGGGAAGCAAAACACTTTGCTTCTGTTTCTTCACTTTTCCTGACGCAGCACTTTGCCAAAGTTATATGCACATCTGTACAGGACCTCCAGTAGAGCTTCAAACAAAATGCGGAGTGTAGAGGAGCGATGCTGGAAGATGGACGTGGGTAATTTAGGAAGTTTGTAACTGGCTCTTTTAGGGAAACTTATCCATGTCACATCCTATTTAAATTTTCATCCATCAGCAGCCTTGTCTCATTTCTAGACATGACAAAATACCCTCACAGGGCCAATATTCAAAAGCCCTACTGTCTCTGAACACAACATTGTAACCACTGAAGTCAGCTTTGAGCCACACAGATCCACATACCTTCAACATATCCAGGAGATGTGAGGGGGAATATTATTCAGGTCACAAGCTCTGTTCAATTAGTGCTTTCTTGGGTTTTATTGAAAACAAAATGCTTCTTTTTCTTTGCGTTGTTGGGTCTGTTTGACTCATTTAGATATTTCAAAGCACAACTTTATCTGTGAGTTTACAGTTGAAGATATTATCTCAGGTGAATGGTGTTGAGTTTTGTATCTTTAGTGTTTGATGCCAGGATGTATTAAAACAATAGGCATTTTGTTCAGGGCAACAATCGTTGCAGTAGATGAAATAATTGCAATATAGTCTAATCAAGATGCACACAAATACAATATATCAGCTGTGTGTTACTGTCAAAGCATTATAACATGCTGCAATGATCAAAAGCTAATGTCTAAATTGTACTGTAAAATTAGACTGAATCACACTTATTTTTCCACTTTAAATCATAGACATGTAGGCGAGGAGTAGTTGTTTATATTTAGGTGATGACTAAAGTCATTTCTGCTACAGGCCTGAGTCAGGCAGAGTCAGGAAAAATGGATGTTTGTTGCTCTCATTGGTAATTCATGCAAGCACTGTCATCTAAACCTTTCCATCCCCATCAGTTTCATATTCTAGTCTTTTACAGAATAGTAAACAGTATCAGCTTTTACAGCTATTTCCAACAGGAAAATCATTATATTTCTGCCAGACTTTCTGTATAATGTGAAATGAACTGTTGTGTAAAGGTTTATTAAACAATGTTCACATCCTGCTGTGATACTTTTGAGACTGTTGTTTAAAAATGTCAATAATCCACTTTGTGACCCCGCTAGCTGATACCTAATAAATCTGGTCAAACTATTTCTCCAAAATATCTGATATGACAGCTTCCCTCTGAACTTTACATTTTAGAGTGGAATGAACAAAATTTAGTTTATTAAGAATTGTTAAAATATTATACATTTCATGTATCTACATTGTACTGTAATCTAACCTGTGGTCGGGTTTAGTATGATTGTATTTGAATGTCAATAGAAATTTTACTTTCATTTGGTGAAAAATACTTTAAGATGTTTTACTGCTGCTTCACACAGGACGCGGTGCGGCACCGCAGCCGCAAGAAATGTACCCCACACCAGATGCGGTTTTGTTGTGAAACGTCTCCAGCTCTTTGCCTCCGCAGGAGCGCCAAATCTCGGTGGTTACGCGAGAACAAGTACGTGTATAAACAGCAGCTGGTAAACAAAAGCTTCTCATCTTCTCGTTCTTTTGTTGAGGATTATTTATTCACTTGGCTTGTTCTACAATGGGTAAGCACACTTCATTGTTATGTTGTTTAATGTTATGCTTAATTAAGTTTTGTGTTGTTTCTTTGTCTTTTAAATATCCAAATCGTGTTAACTTTAGCAACGTAGCTAATGGTTTTATGTTGAAAAATACCGGATGCACCTCGCCCGCTAGTGTTTCACTTCCTTTCTGGTGCACGTAATGTATTTAACTTGATGATGATCCACATGCGGCGTCCGAAAAAAATAGGCTTGTTAAGAAAGTTAACTTTTCTCCGCAATCACACTGCAGCCACACTGGAGTCGGTGTGTAGGCTCTGATTGGAATCAATGGTTTTTAATCCTTGCGGAGTCCGCAGCGCACCGCACCCAGTGTGAAGTAGCCTTTAGGGTTTATTTACAGTCTTTATATAGTTCTTGGAACAAAACAGTTCCAGACAAATATCCTTGAAAAAAATCTAAATTTTTCAGAAATTTCAATGTGGACATCAGGTACAAAGACTCAAACTCCTCCTTCTAGTCGTATTGCCTGGATCCATTTACATCAGGCTTGGGTGGTATTATGGTAATTCCGTATACAGCCGGTCTTTTAAAATAGCAACGGTATCAGTTTCAATACCGCCATGAAAAAAATGCACAGTCAGAGCTGGACTGCCGGTGAGCTGATGGTAACTTTGGGCCAGCAATTAACCCACAACACAGCCGTCCGAACCGAACATCAGCTGTAAGTGCTCATGGTGGGAGCCATGACCAAAATGCCCAGGCTGAATTATGGTCCCAGTCTAACCCTGGTCACAGTAATACCGTACACCACGGGAAAGTGTGGAGGAAGTTTAACTGTATCAAAATTTGGATACCGCCCAAGCCTAATTTACATCCGAGTTCTGTGTCCATTAGAAATAAATGGAAATAAAAATGTGAATGTTTCTGTTTAATATACTACAAAGCTAATCAAAAATCCCACATCTGCCACGTCTGGAAGGTTTTTTTTAACTGCTTGTCGTCAGTTTCTGGTAAAAAAGGTGGTAGTGTGAAAACGTCTATGTGTTAAAGGAATAAGACCAATGGGACGTGAAAGTGTAGTATTTTACTGGCTCTGTGTTTGTCTGTCTCTTTCCTTTTCTCTCAACCGGTCAAGGCAGATCCTGAGTCTGTCTCTGCTGGAGCATTCATCCTGTTGAAATAGAGTATATACAAAAGAAGGCTCTAAAGACTTTTAAAGAACTCTTTCTTTTCAAGCTAGTATTAACTTTACCATAAAGGTACTAAAACTATAGACAGCGGAAAACCCGAAAACACAAGTGAAGTGGAACCAAGCTGTGGAAAAGATACAAAAAGTTCAGTTTTACTGGATCCACCAGTGCAAGACCATTGGTATTTAAGGGAGTTGGATGAAAGAGACTTTGACCTCTCTGTTGATTTGGATCATTACACATCCCTGGATATTTTAGGAAGCTCCAGTCGGAGGATTCCCTTCATCTCCTACTTTGAATTAATCTATGGAGGACACCAAATCTGTGTCAGAGAATTCAACGGAGAGGAGACACTATTAGAGCATGATGGGTTTTTATTAATTAACTGATAGAAACTTTATCTTATTTGTCATGAAAATGTATTCCTTCTTCTTTACACTTTAAAAAAACGACTCATTAGACATTGTTAGGACCTGTTACTTCACATACTGTATGCCTTGGTGTTTTATCGTATGAAGTACAAGTGCAACATTAAATCAAACACAGTGTTCTCTTTTCAGTAAATACTCTTTACTTTCAGCAGGGAAATCCACACCTTGTTTCAGAACATGTAGGAAAAAACATTATGTCTCCATTTGGTCCCCAGATGCACAGCTTCCCTCATCTTTACCATAACTACTCAAACATGACATCTAGAGGTATAACACCAGCCAGTAAAGAGAGCCTCTGATTTGTTGAGGCATGGAAAGAACAAGTAAGACAAGAAGGAAAAAGGGGTTCCCGTCACTCCCAAAGAGCCATCACCCCCTGTTTTAGCCTCCTTTCTGAGAATTTTTTTTTCTTAGTCAAACAGGAGAAAGGCTCTGGAAACGTGTGGGACATTCCTCAGATTCTTCATGTTTCAGTAACACTAGCCGAGAGTTCAACATGTTCTCCTTTTCTCCTCTTTTTTTAGCTGAAGTAGTGCCCAGACAGCCCCCACCCCCCTCTGTCCCTCCACACACTCTGACCAACACAAAAAAGAGAAATCACTATGTATGTTATTTTAGACAAATCTCAAAAATCAAGATTTATATCCACATTGGTGAATGAATAATACAAACTTCAAACAAATGAAGAACGAAATAATAAACCAATGTCTCCTAATATTTTCACACATATGCTCAAAAATTATATACATGATAAGCGGGAAGTAAGTAAAAGTGTCCAGCAGTGTTCCAGTCATCTTGATGTGATGTGCATCCATAAATTACAGCTCTGCGTCTTCCCAGCGAACATCTGCGTGCTCCAGCGTGTCCCAAATTACGAATGACTGGAAGTGATGCACGCTCCCTCTGAGACCTCTGTTGGACTTCAGAAATCATTTGTTTTCACAGCATACATGTTGCCCAGATTACAACCAGAACATGTGTCATGTTTGTGGCTTGAAAAGCAAGAACAAAAGTGATGTAATCCACCTCACGATGCACTGAAAGGTGAGATTACTCTGAGGACAGCTAATGGAGAAATTATCACAAGGATGGGGGGGGGGGGCACCTGCTACTCGAGGTATATATATGTCTTACATTTCATTTTAAAGATGTTTTAAATTGTGGGGCAAAGTCAGCCAATATGTCAGGAAATAAATCCAACTTTGAGAAAAAAATTCTCCCCCCATTGCTGTTAAATTACCGCTTCTCTTTAAATCTGTCAACAAAGCAGTCCTATTATCTCTATTATCTCACAACTGATTCTTCATTTTAATGAGACTGATCACCCCAAAGCCACGTGTAGCTCTTTATTTATTGCTCCAGCGTCTTTTAAACACAGTTCCAGAGTTCGTTGATGTTGAACTGAAGGAAAAACAACCCGTTGTGGTCTGTTTTAGTGCCCTCCTGAGCCGCCAGGACAACACGGCCTGGACGCCAAGCTGCTGCTGAACAAAGAGTCACGTTTGCATGAGTTTTTTGTAAGTGAGATGTTTAACAGCTGCACATAATTTTATAATAAATCAGTTATTGATTACAATAATAAAAGATGCACTGTTGAAAGCATTTGTCATAGCAGTTTGTAAAATGTTTTCTTGTTGATTTTGTGTTTTTTTTACTACTGAATGCACACAAAAAACCATGATCATATGGAATAATAACTCTCCTCTATGTAAATCTGATGGGAACCTTCAGCTGTCTCTGACCCCCTGCAGCCGTAGCTGAAGAGCATCCACTGAGAGAGGACTCAGTGATTTGTTCTCAAGATGTAGGATTATAAACAGGAGTCAGCATTTTCTACAAGTAGTATCCAAGCTGTTGGAGGCCTTTTTCAGGCACAGTGGTTACAAATAGCAGAAAATAAACATTTAATTAAAAAAAGCTGTATCTGTTTGGGTACATTCTTTGGCCGAGTCTCTGGACATCAGCAGTAGCTTCAGTTAATGTCAAACCCAAATACAGGAACCACTGGAAAATCGCCCAAGTCAGTGAGTGAAAGAAAGGATGATTTGAGATGGAGTGAATGCAAAAAAACACTATTTTATGCACATGTTTGAGGACTGAAAACAATCAATTTGTGTCGTTTGCGTGAGAGCATCCATGTGATATGGCAGAAATCTTTTGATCTGCCTGTTAGACTTGGCAGATATGTTGCCACTGACTGGAAGGAGCTGCAGAGGCAGCAGTAAATTTTCTAAAAGCTCCGGTGGTTCAAGAACCACAGAGAAGATTAAAAGAACAGCAACCCTCTGTCGTTAATTAGACCCTTTACTGCAACCCCGACAGGCATTGGTTTCCAGGAGAAGAGCAGAGGAATGGCTTCACTCTCAGAACACAGTGGACACTTCACCTGGACAATCCATGATTCATGCTCTGTTAGGCATTTATGTCAGAATTATAAAAGTTCTTTTAAATAATCTTCTTCCTTCATCTTCCTCTCCATCGTCTTAGTTTGAAGACTTTTTTTACTTTGCGGTAAATTGTGCCACAATGAGCCAGGAGTTGGGGGGGGGGGGGGGGGGGG